>RBNI01006691.1:0-11070 GCA_003990745.1 Jimgerdemannia flammicorona | reverse complement strand
TGTCCCCAGAGTTTGTGTTGTCCGTTGTTTAGCGTCACCGCACTTTGGTGAATATACGCATTTTTTTAACTTACTGGCAATGCTCGGGCTGTGCTCTGGGTATTATTCTGCTATCTTTTTGTTCGTTAAAACAAATGTCGATATGCGTTCAGCGGGTCTATGCCCAAGCGCGCACACGAGGGCAGATCCGTTCAAACTTAAATGTGCTTTGGACAACGAGATAAATTTCATGTTTTGGGATGTCGTGAGAAAATAAAAGATCGCCGCTTGCATGGGCTAATAATATCGGTCATTTCCCGCCACCTTTACGTAAACTGATTCAATTTATTTGTACTCCGTGGGTTCCGCTTATGGGAACAAAGACAAGACGTGTGGCCATGACGACAAACTACTCCGCCGTCTCAACGAATGAGCACCTAGGTTAAGGTCGTATCTACCCCTTACTCTACTTTCGAGTATATATACACCCCGCCTAAATTGCTGGTGGACAGAACTCTCGCCAAGGCGTCTTGGCTATCTCGGCGAAATCAGTCGCATTCACTCTTCTCGCCTGGGTAGGCCCTACTCGATATTGCTTACCATGTCAGAACGTTATTACCGGGCAAAGGGACGGGATCTACGGATGCAGGCTGACAATATTGTGCTGGAGTAACGAGATTACATAAAACCAGTGGGAAGAGTTCACGTTTCACATGTCGTGAAAGGGAACGAAATATAGCCTCATCAACCACAAAGGTGATTGGCATGCCAGCAAACCCGGGCGGTCCAGTGTTGGTTCGACCGCCGCACGGACAGCGGCCGAAAATGTCCAGGAACGGGTCTAGAGAAATGCAGGGAATCGAGCGCGACTGGTTGTTATTGATTTGCACACGTGCTTGGTGACGGTCCGTTTTCGATGTGCAACCAGTCTAAACGTAATTTTCGACGTGTGATCATAAACTCTAAATCTGTCCCTCAGATTCGCTTCCGCCTACTTATTACCAGGTGCTGAGCAGCCATTTCCACATTTTTCCCCTACTTCCCCGACCAACGTGAAAAAGCTATACAATTCTCCCTACGGCAAAAAAAAAAAAAAAAAAAATTCCCTGCAAAACAACAAACACATCCTGCACACCGACATGGAGGAGAACACCCAGACCACAGATATTCAGCCGCAGCAGCCTTCAATCCTCGTCCCGGGCGAGAACATCGTAGCCCCCGGTATCACGTTCCAGCGATTTGCTGAGGTGGTAACCGGCCTTCAATCGGAGCTCATCCGCACCCAGCAGCAGCTCGTCGCTGAGCAGGCTCACCGCATCCGTCTACTAGAAGGCGGACGATCTGAATCAGTCTCGGATACGCCCCTGGAGACGAAGAAGCTGAAGGACACCGTCACCATAAAGTCGGCGGAGAACGAGTTCCTCAAGGCCTCTGTCGCCAGTCTCGCCACCGAAGCCGAGGGTCTTCGGCGCGCGCTCGAAGAGCGGTGGGCACAGAAGGAACCCGGCGAGAGCTCCTCTCACGTCGCAGACTCGGAGTCAGAAAAGGAGTTCGCTGACGAGGGTGTCGACGGGGAGCGGGTACGGGAGTTTGGCGCGGCCGAGATCGACCGGCTGCAGAAGGTCATCGCCGCAGAGACCGCTAAGGCGAGGCTTTTCCAAGAGGCGGTCGCGATCAAAGAGGGGCTACACGCACAGACCGTTGCCGATTTGGAGGCGCGAGTCGAGGCACTCGAAGCGTCACTCGTGAGTAAAGTCGCCGAGATTGAGCGTTTGACCGCCAAAAAGCCCTCGGAGACCGAGGAAGCTCCGAACCCCGCTTTAGAAATGGTCGCGGAAATTCAGCGTCTGCAGCAGGCGATTTCGATCAAGGATTCGGAGGCCGAGCGATACCGGCAGACTGTCACAACCCTCGAGGGCCGCGGCAACGCCATCGAGCAAACGCTCAAGGAAGCGCTTTACGAAATCGAACAATTGAACCAAGATAAGATGGAGCTCGGAAGGGAATATGCACGGGTGAAACGGGAGCTGCACAGCACGCAACTCAGCATTGTCAACAAGAAGGTTGAAATCGCCGATCTTAAGCGCGTCATTGCCAGTCAAGAGGAACATATTGCCGCGACCGCCGTGCGTACATTGGCGAAAAAGAACAGCGGTCTCAGGCGCGTTAGGTGTTCGGTCGCGTCTTTTGCGAGCACGCGGAAGAGCTCGATAACGGATTACGGCGACCAAGAGTACGACGGGGTTGCCGCATACGATGATGACGAAACGGACAGGTACACGACCGGAACTGGAGGCGAAACTGAAACTGACGGACACACATGGGACGAAATTGATTCGTTTTACGGCCAGAGTGGGGATGAATGTTCAGAAGAAAAAGAAATGTAATTCCGACAGACACGTACTATAGAAATAGATCTGCAACCGCTCCATAGCATACCTTAATGCCTTAATTGTAAATTACTTTACCGCACGCATGTAAAAATCTCAGCATCTTGGCGGTATTTCGCTGGACGGAAGCTTTGAAAACGAATCGTCAGAAAAATTGACTAACATATAGTTAATGACAACCCGCAGTATTGTCGTCCAACGTTAGTGTATTTAATATCAGTGAAATGAAAGCATACACCGCCCATAAAATAAATGAAAATGAATGTCGTGACTCTGATTTTATGGCTCAAAGATAATATTCTTTCGCTAATTAAAAATACATTTCTTTACAGCTCGTATACAATTAAGCAAAAAACGGAATCTTTAGTGCGTAGGTTTTCTAATAGCGTTTACATCTTAAATTGTCAACCTAGTGAAATGAACTGTTGTACAGAAATGAATGACTCCAATCTGGCTGGCATATTAAAAATATGTTAAGCTGTATTGCCAACCGGACATGAACATAATGATGAGAGTGAATACCAACGCATATATCAACCCAAGAAGTGTGATTTTAAAGGTTGCAAAAAACAGCATTAAAAGACAGGTCATTTTTCCACGCTCTGCATGTCAAATGTACTCTGATGCGACACCTCACTCATGATGTATACCTCGGATCCCTTATCAGATTTCTTGGGACCACTCTCGTTTTTTTCAAGGTCTGCTTTGGGGAAGGTGGGTTTGTCGCTTGCACTCCAGCCTGGACCCGTTGTGACCTGTGTACAAAGAATAATAAAATAATAAAATAAAAATAAAAAGAGAGAGAAAGAGAGCGACGATGAGCCTCGCCATTCCAGAAGCTTTGCAAAGAGACGAAAGCGAAATAGGCCTGCTACGAACCCAGTGGACCGTGGCCACGTTAAATGTTACGTCCAATGAGCACAGCGCCAAGCAGACATAATCTCTTTCCTCGCCACGTATTATGATCATCCCAAGGACGTTTGCAGTGGAGGCGATGAGGCAGGTCAAGGAGGCAACCATAGTTCGTTGAGTCATACGAGTCAGATTGGAGTTGGAGTTAGACCATTCCCGAGAGACGTTGCGACTGACAGTTATGAGAGGCCGGATGAAGAGGATGGTGAGGTAGCTGTTGAAGATCTGATGTTCAAAAGAGGAATTGAAACCGGATCAGCGTGATAAATGGTGCATGTATTTGAAATATCTGCACAGATTCTTACTTACAAAATCGTAAACCTAGCGGAATCGAGTGAAGGAATGACGCGTCAATCAGGGGGAAGAGGACGGTGCATGAAGTTTCAGTATGGATTATACGACCAAATTTTATGAATTATGTGAATTGGCATGCCCAACCACCTCATATACGCATACAAGGTGGATCATATTACCATGAGGGGAATGCTAGCTGGCCGTTGCAGGCCAATGGTACAAGTAGAATCTGGATTGAGGTGGCCGACTCGAAAGACAACCTTGTAACGTGATATAAAAGCAATGTTTAGAAGACCATAAATGGGCTAACCTGAGAGGCAGATGAAAGATTTCATTAGAACGCTCACCGTTAAGATAAATATGACAACGTATGGTGTTAGCAATAGCATGTGGAATTTGTATAAAAAAGTCTCCATGCGGCTCGTCTTCACTGACATTACGAGCCAGACTCTTTCAATTAACCTGAAAATGTGAAAGATATGAACGAGAAATGTTCAAGCATTACATCGCACACATTAATATTTTGTCCAAGATTCGACTGAGCTACTTACCAGAGATACATGACAATATTGCTTCCAGCGTAAAACACATCACAGATCAAAATGGATAGATCGCACGAAAGAAAATTTCCTTTTGTTTGAGCGAAGGCGAGGTGGGTTAAGAACTTTACTCGGACATAGTAATGGGCACGACGGTATTCCACAACAGAAAATACCTGTGTTGGTCGATAAAAACACCGTCGACATGCTGGTGAAAGACCACGACATGAAGTAGAGCAGCAGTACAAGAATTCTTGCATAGTTGAGGTTTTGAAGCCGATCGCCAGCGGTTTTGATGCCAAATAGAACGGACATGATGGTGAGGCATACGAGACAAAGTAGCTGGCCAAGAACCTCTCCAAAAGGCACGGCGGTCCGTAATTGAGGCGTATCCATGCGGTATGTAGTCGGTAAGGGTCAAGTCAACACTGTTGCATGCGAGCAAGCGAGAATACGACGGTCGTGGTTTTGGTGAAGTTAATTTCACGTGCATAATCGATTGGGCAGTAGACACGCTCGAATTCCCTCTAACGGATTTGTTTGCACCCCAATAATTAAAAAGCTGTGGTAGTTGTGTCGGTTGTAGGCGTCACACCACCGAATTTAGCGACACAAACGGGTTGAAATAAGGTTTCGGCAAACCATTGGGCGGAACCGTTCCAATTTTACCTGAAGCACCGGTCCGTGATACCATTAGCAGACGGAAGCCGCCTCGAAAAATGATCCTCGGTGTGGGAGCCAGGTTTCTGGATCGGTATACATTTCAAGTGGGCCCTATCCATCCGGTGAAGCGACAAGCCGAACTCACATAGGAAAAACTCGGCGACTTTTACACATTACGAGATGCACTATGTGCTGTCCACCAACAAAGCGAGGAAGGGTTGCCGTCAATGCAATCGAGCATGAAAGGCAACTGGGCAATTCGACATAAGCATGCATGTTAAAGGATTCTCATTAATCTCCACCAAATGCATGATATAATCCGTGCATCCTGTTTCCCGAATCTCGGTATATCTGACATAGGCCAATCCATAGTTACCAACATTACAAATAAATGCATCTCAGATCTATGATTATCGACAGGAATGATCACCATGTGCGTGTTTCGTAATCCTTTTGGAAAGAAAGAAAAAACCCTCCCTCTGAGCCGCAATTCTTGTCCCGTACATAATCTTTAATTACATGCTCCATCTACAGCGCCGATTAATTAGCTTAGTTATGCAACCAGCCCTTTTCATTTTGTACCGATCATATGTCAAAACTAAGCAGACAGATGCACTGCTTGGTTCCATGTTAAGGCAACAGGCGCAACTAACTCAACTTCTAACGGACCTTGCCACGATCAAGACGATGCAATGATCACGTGCGCAAATTATTGAAAAACCGTTGACAGGACCTCAAAGTTCCACAAGAACAATGCATGCATGCGCGAGAATGCTGGCTAAGAAATATCCCATTTTTAAATACTAATAATAAATTCAATGAGTGTTACTCGGTGACAAATCAGATATTTTCTAGAAACTGTCTTGTACATGGGGGAGGTATAAAATGGTGCTCGGAAACTAATTCCGTTGATGCAGGTTGAAACAATTTATATGTTTGAACAAATTTGTCGTGACGTCACTATCCCGTGACTATCATACCCGTTCTACGCTTTCGACGCCAACCTTTCCATCGCCAAAACGCGTGGTGCCATGGCACACACCATACATCACCTACAGAAAGATACAATACGCCACCTGAACTCAGGCCAGGTCATAGTGAACGTAGACAATGTCGTCAAGGAGCTCGTCGAGTAAGTTGGACCTCCCCCAAGCCAAGACGACACGCCTTTGCTAGTGCTCACCACTTGCACTTCAACTTCACCTCAGAAACGCCATCGATGCAAATGCAACGTCCATAGAGGTCAAGCTGGTTGGTCATGGGCTTGCCTCGCTGGTGGTATGGAAAAGCAACTAGAGATAATTCCGCTGTCTGTAAAATGGTTGTTGCTCGCTGTCGCGGAGATAAAAACTGCTCTTTGTTATAGGTGAAAGATAACGGCGTCGGCATTCGCGCAGAGGACCGCCCGAATATGGCCAAACGGTACTACACGTCCAAACTTTCGTCCTTTGAGGACCTTATGCGAGTAGCGAGCTACGGTTTCAGAGGTAGTTGAAGCGCCCATTTTATTTTATTTTATTTTATGAAGGAAACTACTTATATTTCGTGCCAAACTTTCACCATCCCGCTTACAATCTCACAACATAATCTTCCACATTCCACGCACAAAACACAGGTGAAGCCCTGAACTCGATCTGCGCCATCTCCCAATCGACTCAAATCACAACGAGGACAGCACTCGATCCCATTGCAATGTGTTATGACCTGGACAAAACGGGTGCTATCATCAGGTAAGCTATATTTACATCTCGTCTCTGTACATAGGCGGTTTTTGCGTAGAACCACACGGTGGTAGGAAAGCTCAAGTCATCCCTCAACAGCTCCAAGGCGGCCGGAACTACTCCCACGTCCGGCACGACCGTCACGGTGCACAAGCTCTTCCACAATCTCCCCGTGCGGCGACAGGTACGGCATATTTTCCCTCTTTCCTCGTTCTCAATCCTCTTCTTCTGGTCCTCAACCTCCCTTCCCGTCTTTCATCCTCTAGCAATCTCAAAAGACCGCCCCTGCGATCACCAAACGGATCCAGGACCTCCTCGTCTCCTACTCGCTCGTTCGACCCAACATCCGGTTCGCGCTGCGGCAGGTGCCCGAGACGGCCGGAGCCGCTATGACCAGAGCCGGCGGTGGCAACACGGCGAAGGAGGATTGGGTCAAGCCGGCGGCGGACGCGGTGGTCGAGGTAGTGAAGAGGGTGTTTGGGGGTGAGGTTGGCGGGTGCGTTGGGTGGTGGATCGAGGGGGATGTAGAGGAGGATGGGGTAGGAGAGGAGGATGGAAAGGAGGAGGAGGAGGAGGAGGAGGAGGAGGAGGGTGGTAATGTGAGGGTCAGGGTTGAGGCAGTGCTTGCGAAGGCGGACGCAAGTGAGTTTTTTTTCCAGCATTCTCGTGCTTGATGCTTGTGCGCCCACTCATCAACGACCCGCTCTAACGACTTCTCGCACATTCCCTTTATATCTCCGCCGCTCGTCTCAAGGCCCTATCGTTGCATGCCGCGGCGATCGCGTCTTTATCTACGTCAACGACCGGCCCGTGTCATTCGCACGAGGGGAGATGAAGCAGGTGGTGGCGATGGTGAGGGAGAAGTATGGTGAGGTTGTGGGGGGGAGAGGAGATGAAGGTGAGGGTTTCTACTTGCTTGAGCGTTGGTTATTTTATGGGGATGATGGTGGTAGCAAGGGTTTGGGAATGCAATGATTACTATGGGCTGGAGAACATAGAGTTAGCATGTTCATCTCATCCCAAAACATCACCGTGATTTCACTCGCCAGTCACGCCCAGGAAAACACCTTTCATATTCCTCAACTTTAAGATTCCACCCTCGAGCTATGACGGTGCGTCTGCACTCTTTTGATTTATTATTATCTCGCCCGCTTCCTTGCTGATACACCCATCACGAAACAACTATAGTTAACGTCGAGCCGAGCAAGAACACGGTCCTGTTCCATTACCCTCAGCGGATCCTGGACGCCGTCGAGAAACTTTTGGACAGGGCTTATGGTGGGCGCGATAAGGACGCGCGACGAAAGGGTACGGGGAGTAATGGCATAAGGTGGGTTGAGAGGAGGGAGAATTTGGGATTGGATGACCTTCGGTGACATCTTTCTTTACGAGACCGTCGACTATATTCACGGCCGCATCTATTTAACGTAGCGCGAACAAAGCGATCGCCCCAGGTCACACAAGTCCCACCCGCTCCTTCTCACTCTCATCTGTCGACCCAACCCCAACCCCCACCCCCACGACTACGCCTCCCATCCAACACGCCCTCGCAACTCCATCGACCGACTCGTCTAACTACAACCCATCCGCGATCGCTTCCAATCCCGATGGCCTTCCATCTACGCCAGCCACACCCCAGCACAGCGCCGCCAACACCTCAATCTCATCCGCCACTGGACCCGGCAACGACGACGACGAAGCGACCTGGCGGTTCTCGATGTTTGACGAGTTCGCAATGGACGACGTCGAGGACCGGGACGCCCCCCCCGGCGAGCGCGAGAGGCGCAAACCCGTCAATCTGGCGGAATGGGTCAGGGCCGGCGTCGGTGATGGGAAGAAGCAAACTGGACGAAGGGACGGTCCCCCGACACCAACGCCGCAGACGCCTGAGGCGAGACCGCGTGGGGGAAGCGTCGAGAGCGTCGCGAGCGATATTCGAAGCCAGAGCCAGAGCAATGACGACGGTGAGACGACGGGATCACATAAAGATACGATATCATTGCTCGAGTACGTGCGCGCGCATAAGGAGGAGGCCACGACAAAAGATGGGGATGTTGGGACGCCGGTGGCACGGGGGCAAGTGAGGCCGTTGAGCGAGGATGAGGATAAAGACGAGGACGAGAGGTTCGTTGTTCGGCGGGCGTCGGCGACGAAGCGAAGGCCGGTTGAGAACGATGAGGACAGGCATGTACCCCTTGCGGCGAGAATCGCTGAGGCGCATGTAGGTTCCGTAACGGGGCCGCGGACGCCAATTCGGTCCCGACGGACGTCGACGTCGAGCAAGGAGGGAGTACAGGGACTGCCGGGGCAGCGGCGTGGAGAGTCGGAGGTTGGACGGGGGAGGAGGAGATCAATCGAGTCCGGGGAGTGGGATGACGATGAAGAGCCGTTGTTTCTACATCGGACACCCACGAAGGGGGTTGTTGATCCAATGCACAGTGATCGGAGGGTGGAGTCGTCGTCCGCTTCGTCGTCGGCCCCGAGAACGTTCTCTACCGCCGATGGAATCATCATGTCCCCGTCGTCGGTACCCACGGCGCCGTCTTCTGTCCGCTCGGCCGAATCGGGACACGAGGCGAGGTCGGAGTCCCTCGCGGCGGCGTCGTTGTTCACCTCTACAAGGCTGCAGAACGCGTTCGAAATGTTGCGAAGAGAACCCCTGGCGCGGCCGAAGTCAACGATCGCCACACCATCGTACTTCTCGACATCCAAAAGGGTGCCGACCCTCCCCGCTGTGCTGACGAACCTTCTCTCCACGACCGCCAAACCGCGCCCAGCGCCGAACCTCGCCCGGCGTGCGCCACCCGCCAGCGCGACAGACACGCTACACGAGGAGCGTATGGTTGCGATGGATGCACCCGCAGTGATCCAGGGACGGTATGGCCGGTTCAGAGACGCATGGGTCAGGAAGTATCGCGTGCCTATCGGAAGGTATGGCGTATGGGCGGATGGTGATGCACAGATGATGGCCAAGGTCGTTGGGAGGGTTGGAGAGGGGATGTGGGCGGTGGCGTGGGTAGGGAGAGAGGGGGGGGTAAGGGGGATTGGGATTGTGGATGGGGAGAGGTGAGTTCTAAAGAGGGTTTCATTAATTTTTGTTTTGGGAGTCAGGACTGTATTTGTGGGTATAGGAGTTCGGTTGGCTGATCTGATCTTTGGTGTTGAATTGTTCAGGGCGAGAGAGGCCCGCGTGTATCGCGACTTCGCGGCAAACTTCGAGCTCGCGCCTAAGTGGAAGTTAGATCACCCGATCCAGTTCACGATCAGGTATCATCTTGTTAATCATTTGCTATGTCAGAGTCCAATATCACAGCGTCATGACATATATGTATCCCACCCACCTCTTGCTCCCCACATCAGCATTGACGACCCACTCTACCCCGTCCTCCTGCGCCTCAAGGGGCGCGAGGAGGAGGTGGCGGACGATGCGCACGGCGGTACGCGGACTACGTACACTGTGGTCGAGGACCGCCGGGTGGTGGCGAGCGGGTTCGGCGTCCGCTGGAGGATGGGTGGGTATCGGTGGTGCGGACAGCTGAGCGTTCTCAAAAGGGGACGTTGTGATTTCTGAGTCGAAAAAGTGGCGGGTTTACATTGTATCTTACCAGAATCTCCTTTCCCCCGACGCATCCATCCTCCTCATCCCATCCCATTTAGACCAACATCACCTTTCCGCCCTCCTCCAAATCACCTCCCTTACCCCGCTGATCGCGCACTACGGCCCTTCGGACCTTCGGATTCTCCTCTCCAAACTCGCCCAGCATCCGACCGTATCCCAGACCCTGACGGTACTGCGCACAGACAAGGTGACGGTTTATTTCGCGAGTGAGGCTCGGCGCCGCGTGGAGGCCGCCGCGAGGGGTGAGAAGGGGAGAGAGGAGGACGCTGTGAAGGAGCTTGTGGATGGGGAAGTCGAGTGGGTGAGGCAGCAGGATGCGGATGAGGCCGAGAGGGAGGTCGTGGTGGGTTCGGATGGGAGGGTTATGATGGTTAAAGTGTGGGGATTTATGGAGGAGAAGGGGAAGGAGGAGAGGGAGGACAAGGGTAGTAAAGGTGGGAGTCAAGGTGAGAGTTAGAATATCGGCGAGGGGTATTTAAAATGTGATGTTGGATGGAACGATCATATGTTTGATATAATAGAAAGTGTGATCTAACTTCTATTTCTTTGTTGGTTAGAATTTGTACATACACATGCATTTGCATACCTTGCTTGGCCTCTTGTTCTGACATCTATTGCTAGTAGAAATAGACTTTGGATATGGTCAATAAAAAAGGGCGCGAATAATGATATCATTGCCGATAAATTACAATTCGCAATGTATATCACTGCCCCAATCAGCATTATTAAGCTTTGAGCAACAAACAAATAGCATAAACACGGTACTCGTAAATCCCACAAAATTTGGCTAGTGTCCCAAAGGTGTGTTAATAAGCTGGCGTTTTCCTACATCAATCATATATCGGGGCAACTCGGAGGTTTTGGTGCCGGGTTGGTAAAGGTCGGCGGGCACTGAAAATATACTGCTAGTGGAGAGTATTCTCTATCTTAATTTTTTTTTTTTTTTTTTTTTA
>RBNI01006690.1:0-11073 GCA_003990745.1 Jimgerdemannia flammicorona | reverse complement strand
CTTATAATCAAAGTCCTCTCCCTTTATAAGGTGGCCTGAGCAAAAGTTGAGCATAATATTTCTCCACAGTATACACTACCAAATTACCCAGTACTTGAGTGGTAGTTATTGCCTTATTACTGCACTTTATGCCCAGACTTCATTTTAGTCACACTTCTCTCCAATTCCTACCATCTGCTAGCTACTGGACCATATATCCTATCTCATCTCCCTCTGTATAAGAGGGTTGCTTTTTAGGATAACTGTTATGTATATAGTTCTGAAAGGGTTTTCTGGAAGTTCTGGATATTCTGAAAGACTGTTTTCTTATGGTCAAGATCAATTTCATATGGAGTATATCCTCTACACTTATTGATTTCAAGATTGGGTTGACATCTCAACCAAAGTCCTTTTTCAGACTAGTTCTGAATATTCAGGATTTTCTATATTTCAGGAAGTTCAAGAAACTAAAACCAGCTTAGTTGAATTGGCATATTGCTGTAGACAATACCCAATTAGGAAATTTCATAATGGGGTTAGGAGTGGAATCTAATGGGGAGTGGATTTACTTAAGAGTAGTTTGTAGGTTATTAAATAGGTTTATTTGCTATTCATAATATTGCTATACTAGAAGTAGTTGTGTGAAGGGATATTTGTGGAGAAGTGCTCAGAAGTTGTGTTGAGATTGTTCAGGTCTGAGATTCTGAGGTCTGGGGGAGGGGGTATTTATACTAGTGAGGGGCTATCTGGACTATGCTGAATATAGATGTAGCACTAAGTGCCTTACTGAGTTGGAATGCAGTCACATAGTACAAGTGTGATCTGATATATCAAAAGATTGTCTGACTACTGAGTCAGTTTATAGTCACATTATATAAGGCTAATCTAACTATACTATGACTGCTAAGCTATTTATAGGTTCAGATATTGTCTGGGTAGTCTTCGATAATATTACTATCAATTGCATCATCTCTGATAAAGTAGTCATCTAGGAAAAGTAGTTTGTGGATTACTTCTCCTTGTTCAGTGAGGTAATAATACATTGGAACTTCATCACTGTCCCACAGGATAGCATCATTTATCTCGTATGCTGGATAAGGCATTGGTGGGTGAAAGAGTGGTACATCGTCTTTGCTTTCATCAAATTCGCTGTCTGCATATCTTCTATAGGTTACAGCACTATGAGTTGTAGGGTTGTAGTAAGCTGGCGGCTGTGGTTCATGTCACTCATACTCAGATGGTGGAGTTGTTGGTTCGATCTCAAGGGTTGTCTGGAGGTATAGATTGTGTTCTCCAGTCTCTTCATTATAGTTGAAGTAATCAGGGGTGAATATAGGTTAGTATTCGTATCAGTGGTCATTGTCCCAATAAGTCTTATATATGGTTATGAACTGTTGTAAGTTTATCGACAAGGTTGGTGGTGTGATCAGAGTTGGCAGGGATCCTTGTTGAGGTCATGTCGGCATCAGAGGGATCATTGTCTTCTGCTTCATCTTCATCGAAGTAGATTATATCATAGATATCCTTTATAGCATAACCAACTTGAGACATTTGCAGGATATGGTTGTCAGAGTGTGGGAAGGTTCTGTCTGTGGTTTCAATGTACTTGAGGTACTTGTGGTTGTGTTCTTGTATCATGTCATTGATTTGGCCATAGGACAGAGTAGCAACCATTTCACTGGTAGTAACTCAGAGGTAGGGAATAAAGGTGCTGTACTCATAGAAGAGTTCTTGGCAATGAGCTTCTAGTGTTGGAACATCTGGGTAATGTCTATATCATGGTGGTGTTCAACTATATCTTCTAGGAGGTGGCCGATCTAGTAGTAGCTTGAGATTTGTCCAATCCAGTGGGCCTCATTAAGCATGTTCAAGGCATTCCATTAGGCTTCCATGAAGTAGAGGGATGCTAGGCTATGGATATTCATGAGGGGCAGAGGGGGTGTGGCTTGGTTGACAATGGTATTCCAAATGTCAGTGCGGATGTAATTGTAGATCTCAGTGATCATGTTTGTATATTTGGAAGTTGTGATTATTATTTGTTTTGATTCTCTGTTTCGATACATCTTGGTGCTTGGTATATATGTATTTGATCCTAATTAGCAAGATTCTGTTTGTGTGAATCTTGTGTTCTGTGACTTTGTATTGACTCAGTTTTGTGTGCTGTGACTTCAGTTTGACTCAGCTTCATGATCAAGCAGGTGATTTCCAGATTTATTTGGAGGTTGCATATAATTTTGTGGCTTGTTCAGAGGGTGATATGTGATTTCTGTGGCTTAGAGATTGTGCGCTTATAACTCTCCCCTTCTTAGCTTTCGACATCCTCATCGGGGCCTTCTAATTTTGTTCTAGTATTGTTACACTGTTTGGGAGGTCAAAAGTCTAGTGAAGTCTATTTTTCTCAAAAAGTGGCATGCTTATAGTACAGTTGCCTAATGCATTAGATTTACACATTAAAGGGTCATGTGTTCGATGCTGTACACTGGAAGTGATTCTGATGTCATTCATTGCTGGAGAATTTCCTCTAAGGAATCTTCTTAAATGTCTACACCTCATTTCCCACCAGTAATATGGGGAGAATAGGCTTGCTTTCAGTTTTGCTATTTTTCTAGAGGGTTCATATTCTTATATTGTTTTGCTGAGTTCTTGATTTTGTTTGTGATAATTGTAATATTCATGAGGGTAATATATAGTATATATAGGTAGGTGCAGAGTATTTGGTTTTAGTTGTTTAAGGAATCATATTCCTGAACTAAGTTAGTAGCATTCTGGAGATTGGTCTTAGGTTCTCATATTGCATCATGGATTGGGTAACCTTTTCATTTGACAAGGTATTCAGGGTGGTTCTTATTGCTATATTTGTTGAGAATCTGCTCAACTTTGTACTCTTCTTGGTCATTAATAATGACAGATGCAGGTGGTTTGGTGGTCTGGTTTAGAAATAACTTGTCATCATTTTCATTGTATCACTTGAGATGTTGGACATTGAAGACTGGGTGAATCTTAATGGTGTCTGGTAGTGCCAGTTTATAGGAGGTTGGAGAGACTTGTGCAATAACTTCGAATGATTCAATGAACTTACTGTTCAGCTTTGTAGATGGTCTGTGCTTGAGGTTGTCAACTCAGTATCCTCGGATATCTAGGAGAACTTTTTCTCTAATATCAAAGGTTTCTTCTCAGTGATGTTGGTTAATATACTGTGACTGTTGTTCTTGAGCTCACAATAAATTCTCAATTGCGATCTAGCTTAGATTATGCATTCGGAGTAAGAATTCTTCAACAGCTTCAACTGTGGAGAGTTCTTCAGTAGTTTGGATGAGTGTCAAAGGAGTGTTTGGGTTTTGTCCAGTATTGGCAAAGAATGGGGTTATTCCAAGAGAGGCTTGCTTACTATTATTATAGGCAAACTCGATTACAGTGAGGTGTTCATGCTAATTGTCTTGTCTGTAGGATACATAGTTTCTTAGCATTTGTTCCAGAGTTCAGTTCATTCTTTCAGTTTGGCCATCAGTTTCAGGGTGAAAGGCTGTGGATAGTACAAGTTTTGTTCTGAGGTGTACATAGAGGGCTTTCCAAAAGTGGCTGGTGAATTTCAGATCTCGGTCACTAACAATGATCTTAAGAAGACCATGATAGTGGAAGATGTTATCAAACAAGAGTGTAGCTATATCTGGTACTGTTGCAGTAGTAGTAGTAGGCACAAAGTGAGCTTATTTGCTGAGATAATCTACAAAGACAACAATTGCATCTTTTTCATTCTTGGTTCAGAGTAGTTGTATAATGAAGTCTATAGAGATTTGTTCCCAATTTGCAGATGGTACTGAGATAGGGTAGAGTAAGCCAGGTTTTGCTAGTGTTGAGGACTTGTTCCATTGACAGGCATCACAGGAAGTGATGTAGGTCTTGAGTTGATCTGCCATCTGGGGCCAATAGAAGTTTCGGGAGATAACTTTATAGCATTTGTCAAATCCTAAATGTCCAGCTATAGGGGCATCATGACATTTGAATAGGATAGTCCTTCGGAGGTCTCAGTTGTTTGGAATATACAGTCTGTCCTTGTAGTAGATAGTATTATCCTTGAGTTAGTATTGATTGTACCAGATATGCTTGTCAGTATCATTACTATTCAGAATTTCTTAGAGTGCTTGAGCTTCCTTGTCATCAGTATATACTACAATAATTTATTCCATAATGGGTTTGTAACCAAGGTGAGGGTTTGGATAACTTCTTTAATGGGTGGTCTGGAGATTGCATCAGCAACAATGTTTTTCTTGCTGGGGCAGTTCTGAATTTCATAGTCAAAGTTGGTGAGGACTTTCATCCATCTGGCTTGCTTTCGAGAAAGGGTAGCCTAGGTCTTGATGTTGACTAATGACTTGTGGTCAGTCATTACAGTGAAGTGTGCTCCTTCTAGGTATGGTTGCCATTTGATCAGAGTGTCTATAATGGCTAACATTTCTTTCTCATGAGTTGTATAGTTGATTTCAGCATCATTGAACTTGCAGGAGTGATAGGCCACAGGGTGTCCTTCTTGCATGAGTACTGCTCTAAGAGCTAGGTCAGAGGCATCAGTAGTAACTTAATATGGTAGGGCAGAATTTGCCGCTTGAAGTACTGGAGTGGTTATCAGGACATCCTTCAGTGCTTGAAAGGTGGTATCTTGCTCGGGTCCCCAATTTACAAGGTTGTTGAAGTCTTTCTCTTGTTTTATGGTCCAGGGTTGTTCTTCTTTCTTGCTGTGCTTGGTTATTTGGGTAAGGGCAGTGGTGATTTTGGCAAAGTTGGCAACAAATTGCCTATAATTGTTTACTAATCCCAGGAATGACTGGAGGTCTTTCAGCTTCTTAGGTCTGGGCCAATCCTTGATTGCAGAGATTTTGCTGGGGTCCACTTTGATTCCATTTAGAGTGACAATATGTCCAAGGAATTGGATTTCTTTTAGGAGGAATTTGCACTTACTGAGTTTTGCAAAGAGTTGATTTTCTCAGAGTTTCAGCAGTACTAGTTCAAGGTGTTCCAGATATTCCTCCAGGGTTTTGCTGAAGACTAAGATGTCATCAATATAGATAACAATGAATTTGTCCAGATATGGGTACAGGATAGTATTCATCAGTATCTGGAAGGTTGCAGGAGCATTAGTTAAGTCAAAGGGCATAACCAGGAACTTGAAGTGTCCATAGTGGGTTTGGAAGGCTGTTTTATAGATATCTTCTTCTTTCATAGCAATTTACCAGTAACTATTTTGCAGATCAAAAGAGCTCATGAATTATGGGTTGGTAAGTCTATCAAATATTTCATCAATCCTCAGTAGTGGGCAACAGTTCTTGATGGTCTGTTCGTTGAGGTCGTGGTAATCAATACACATTCACAGGTCTCCTCCTTTCTTGACAACAAAGAGGACTAGTGTACCATAGGGTGATACACTGGGTCTGATGAATCCTTGTTCTAGGAGTTTGTTGATTTCCTTCTTGAGTACATCAATTTCTCTTGAAGACATGTAGTAGATTGACTTGAAGGCTGATTTGGCATCTGGGATAGTTTTGATTGCATGGTCTACTGTTTGTTTGAGAGGTAGGTCTTTTGGAAGCTTCTTTGGGAATATGTCTTGGAATTTCTAGAGTAGTGGTCTGATATGGCTGTCAACTTTGGAAAAGTCTTCTTCAGAGTTCTTGGGTTCTCCTTTAGATGGACAGATAGAGATAGCAAAGAGAGGGCATTTCTTAACTAATTTCTTGAGTTGTAGTTTGTTGATGTGGGTGATCTTTGGTCCAGGGTCACTAGAGTTGAGTGGGTCCTTTTCACCTTACAGTTTGAAGTTATGGTGTCCTTTCTTGATGATCAGAGAATGGTTTATCCAATCAATCATGGGGTTCTCTTGTTTTAACCATAGGGTTCCAAGGATGATTTTATTGTCAGGGAGTGGTATGATCTGGAGGGTAATATGTACTCAATAGTCACTAATTTGGAAGAGCAGATTGTGGACTTCCTTACTAATGATATGTGAGGTTCTATCAGCTGTAGTGACTGCTTGAGTTTGTTGTACTGGAGAGGTGAAGACCTTTCTGTTGGCTGTTTCTTCATTAATGAAGTTGCCTGAGGCACCACTGTCTATCATAATCTTGACAGGTGCTCAGTTGACAAAAGCTTTAAGTGTAAGTAGTTTGTCTAATCCAATGGTAGTGATTTCGGTTATAGGAGTTTTCCTTCTATTGGTTCTTCTTTGAGCCAGTTCATTAATATAAGAGAAGCAATCATCAATCATTTAGGAAGAGTACATTCTAATGCCATGGGGACATCAGCTGCTTGGTATATATCCATCTTTGATTTTCTTGTAGAATTATTCTTCTTTATTCATGGTAGGTTAGGCTGGGGCCTTGTTTGATGAGCCAAATCCTTTGGATTCTTGGATGGTAAGCAGTAGTTCAGGGACTTTCTTGACTGTCAGAGTTGACTTGATTCTTTCGAATAGGATCTGAGCAATGCAGAAACCAATAGGGATCTTGAAGAGTGTCCAACTATGGTTTTGGATAAGAACAATAATTTCGCCTGTATAATCTTCATCAATGACTCCTTCTTCTACTGAGAGTTCTTTCAATGCTAGGCTGCTATAACAGCATATTCTTCTAATATATCCTTCAGGAATTTGGATACTGATTTCTATATAGACTTGCTTGGCTTCTCAGTTAGAAACTATAGCTTCTTTGGCTGCATACAGGTCATATCCAGCTGCCTTTTGACTTCCTTTTGTTGGGGCCTTGGTAGTTTGTCTTAACTTGATAAAGTCTAGTATTCTGGTGGTCAGGTTGTTGAGGTGGTACAGAGTGGTAACAGTTGCTCATATTGCTGTTCAGGGTTTTTGGTTAGGGCAGGCACTGGCCATGTATCCTGTCTTTCAGCAATAGAAGCATACTCTGCTTCTTCAAAGTTCATTTCTTTCTCCTTCAGTCAGTTTCTTGAAGGTACTTGGCTGGGTGGGTTCATGATTTCTGAGTGTCCAAGAGGTGGATGTGGAGGGAGCTCGGGATGCTTCATGCTTAGGTTCTTCTTTCTTGGTCCAAGTCTTTTTCTTGTTGTTGAATTGTATTTGAGGCAGAATTGGTCCAGCTGTTAGGATTCGCTTAACCATAGTCTTGATTCTTGCCAGGCACCATTATTGGTGATCACAACCAACTGGGCGGCCTTGTTCTCAGATTTTTCTAGCAAGCCATTCAGGCAGTATATCAAATAAATGGTCTGCTCTTATACCATTTCATACTTCATCATTGGCAATATATCCTAGACCAACAGTGTTCAGGAGTGACTCGAGTTTTGTACAGAAGGTTTCAAATTCTTCTTTGCCATATATATCAAATTTAAGGTTGCAGAGTTTTACTTGAGATTTGGCAATCATGGTTTCACTGCGATATTGAGAAATCATGAGTTATTTGAGTCCAGGGGCTGCAGAGTGGGCTCCATATTCTAGGGCATTATTTGCTGCATTCTGAGCAACTACTGCAGGTTGGGTGTCCCAAGTGAGGGGTTTTTCAGGAAGGGTTCACCACCATTCTTCAGCAGGTCCTTGGAAGAATATAACAACTCAGCAGACATAGGCTGTGGTTGTAGCAAAGAGTTGTTCCAGAGTGTGGTCTTGATTGTTTGTCAGAACACAGTCAGCAACTTGCTCATTTGTCCATTGATTGGCTTCGAAATTGGTGTCAACTATACTAATAAAGCTTTGGACTTCTTGTGCAGTACCATTGAAGGTAGGTAGGTATAGGTTGGGTCTGTTTGGCTAAGGCAGTAATGGTTGCTGCCATTATGGCTATCTGAGCTATGAGGTCTAGAATCTATTGGTTCACCATATTGTTTACTGGAGGTGGTTAGACTGCTGGTAGTGGTGTTATTGGTACTACTTGAGGTACTGGTGTAGAGTGTGAGGGTGTTCTTTGGGTCTATATAAGTTACTGGAGTAGTAGTTATAGGTCTGGAGTAAGGGCTTGATAGATAACTGTCTGTTGCTGTGTCAGTATATTTTGTCCTAATAGAGGTACTTCTTCTTCTGCTATATATCCAGGATCAAATTCACTGAGATACTCCTCCTCCTCTTCAGTTTGGTCCCTGTGTAATTGGATTTGCTCGGTATCAAAGTAGATGGAATCAGTTATATATCTGATTTCAGATAGACTTAATTCAAAATCAAGTTCAGGTTCAGTATTGGTTTCAGATATGAGTAGAGCTGTAGCAGGGCCTGCTTCTGGTTCAGGATTAGGTAGTTGATGAAGGGTTTCTCTTGTTTCTTTCTTAAGAATATGGTAGGCCTTACTGTTCTGAAATCGGTAGTATAGTGCAGTCTTGGTCCTGGTGTAGTAAAAGTCAGTAGAGTTAAGCCACTTAGCTACAGAGACTTGGGCTTCATGAGGAACTAAGGCTAGAAAGACTGCTGCTGGTTGTCCTAGGTCACTTGGATTTGTAGAGCTAACAAAACTCTTATTGAGAAGAGTAAAGAAGGCTTCAATAAGACCTTCTTCATCTTGACTTGCTGGATATAGTGCAAGGAGTTCAGTGAATAGGGTTTCACCTATTTGCTGATTTAATTGGAGTACTTCTTTCTTTGAGTGAAGTTTGTCTCACTTGTTGCAGGTGTGGAGGTCAAATTGTCCTTGTACATCAGATTCAATTCTCTTCAGATTGTCAGATAGTTCAGGATAAATTCCAGTTCAGAGGTTGGGCTTTATACCAACTTGTAGGAATTCGCAGAGGGGTTGTAGTAGAGTGAGGAAGCATCTTGAAACAGAATTGGATTATAACCACTGCTACCAAGTTGTAAGAGAGTTGTTTTTTAGAGTAACCATTATGTAGTTCTAGAAGGGTTTTCTGGAAGTTCTGGATATTCTGGAAGACTGTTTTCTTATAGTCAAGATCAATTTCATATAGAGTACATCCTCTACGCTTATTGATTTCAAGATCGGGTTGATGTCTCAACCAAAGTCCTTTTTCAGACTAGTTCTGGATGTTCAGGATTTTCTGTATTTTAGAAAGTTTAAGAAACTAAGACCAGCTTAGTTGAATTGGCATATTGCTGCAGACAATACCCAATTAGGAAATTTCGTGATGGGTTAGAAGTGGGATCTAATGGGGAGCAGATTTACTTAAGAGTGGTTTGTGGGTTATTAAATAGGTTTATTCACTATTCATGATATTGCTATACTAGAAGTAGTTGTGTAAAGAGATATTTGTAGGGAAGTGCTCAGGAGTTGTGTTCAGATTATTCAGGTCTGAGATTCTGAGGTCTGGGGGAGGGGGTATTTATACTAGTAAGGGGCTATCTGGACTATGCTGAATATGGATATAGCACTAAGTGCCTTGCTAAGTCAAAATGCAGTCATGTAGTATAAGTATGATCTGACATATCAAGAGATTATCTGACTACTGAGTTAGTTCACAGTCATATCATATAAGGCTAATCTAACTATACTATGACTGCTAAGCTATTTATAGGTTCAGACACTATCTGGGTAGTCTTCGATGATATCACTATCAATTGTATCATCTCTGATGAAGTAGTTGTTTAGGAAAAGTGGTTTGCAGATTACTTCTCCTTGTTTGGTAAGATAATAATACATTGAAACTTCATCATTATCCAACAGGATAGCATCATCTGTCTCATATGCTGGATAAGGCGTTGGTGGGCAAAGGAGTGGTACATCATCTTTGCTTTCATCGGATTTACTATCTGCATACCTTCTATAGGTTACAGTACTATGAGTTGCAGGGTTATAGTAAGCTGGCAGCTGTGGTTCATGTCACTCGTACTCAAGTGGTGGAGTTGTTGGTTCGATCTCGAGGGTTGTCTGGAGGTATAAATTGTATTCTCCAATCTCTTCATTGTAGTTGAAGTAATCAGGGGTGAATGCGGGTTAGTATTCATGCCAGTGATCATTGTCTCAATAAGTCTCGTATGCAGTTATAAACTGTTGTAAGTTCATCAGCAAGGTTGGCAGTATGATCAGAGTTGGCAGGGATCCTTGGCTTGAGGTCATGTCAGCATCAGAGAGATCATCGTCTTCTGCTTCATCTTCATCAAAGTGAATTATATCATAGACATTCTTCATAATATAACCAACTTGAGGCATTTGCAAGATATGGTTGTCAGGGTGTGAGAAGGTTCTGTCTGTGGTTTCAACGTACTCGAGATACTTATGGTTGAGTTCTTGTATCATGTCATCGATTTGGCTGTAGGACAGAGTAGCAACCATTTCACTGGTGGTAACTTGGAGGTGGAGAATAAAGGTGCTGTACTTATAGAAGAGTTCTTGGTGTTTGCAGGCGATGAGCTTCTGGTGTTGGGACATCTGGGTAATATCTATATCATAGTGGTGTTCAACCATGTCTTCTAGGAGGTGGCCGATCTGGTAATAGCTTGAGATTTGTCTGATCCAGTGGATCTCATTAAGTATATTCAGAGTATTCCATTGGGCTTCCACAAAGTAGAGGGGTGCTAGGCTATGGATATTCATGAGAGGCAGAGAGAGTGTGGCTCAGTTGACAATAGCATTCCAAATGTCAGCACAGATGCAGTTGTAGATCTCAGTGGTCATGTTTGTATGTTTGGAAGTTATGATTGTTGTTTGTTTTAGTTCTTTATTTCAATGCATCTTGGTGCTTGGTATATATGTATTTGATCCTGATTGGTAAGATTCCATTTGTGTGAATCTTGTGTTCTGTGACTTCGTATTGACTCAGCTTTGTACACTGTGACTTCAGTTTGACTCAGCTTCATAATCAAGCAGGTGATTTCCAGATTTGTTTGGAGGTCGCATGTGATTTTGTGGCTTGTTCAGAGGGTGACATGTGATTTCTGTAGCTTAGAGGTTGTGCACTTACACTCTGGTACTCTATCTCATCACTAATATCAAAGTCTATAAGAAGAGTACCCCCCAGTAATACTTGATCCCAACTCTATATTATCAGGCCCTAAGGCATATCTTCTTTATTCCCCTGCCAATGAATCTCTATATAGTAAATCCCATCTACTACTCCCTACTAGAAGCTCTTATATCTCATTTACTCCCTATTAGTAAGCTCAACCAAGGACAGTAAATCTCTAGCTACTCCTCT
>RBNI01006689.1:0-11074 GCA_003990745.1 Jimgerdemannia flammicorona | reverse complement strand
TTAATAAAGGAATGGAGTCCAAGTGACTATAAAAAAAAAAAAAAATAAATAAATATACTTTAGTGTTTACTTAGGTAATATCATCTCTGGTTCTTATAATTAGATAGATATCATTGATATCTCTAAGATAATGTAATTGTTGAACCACCTGACCCTAGTAGCTAGATCTTCGTATATTGACCATGCATTTATCACTAATATCTCTCTATATATCTCTCACTTGCTCTATCTCTTCTATTACTACTAATCACTACTCTCTCCTCACTATTACTTTCTCCTTCTCTTACTTACTGGTTGCTGTCTTGACTAATGTTGCTGCTTCTCTGTGAAGTTCTTGACTGATCTAGTTGTTCATGCTCACCTTTGAGAATCTTCAGATATCATTTGTAATACTATTGTTAGATTCATCTATTCTATTTAGAACTACATCTCTGATTTTTACTCTGTGAAAGATTATCAACAGTTTGTAGATTCTTTTGACTCTCTTTTGACCTTTGGTCTATAGTTTGTCTGTGATGATATTCTGGACTTATATATTGCTAGGGAAATCAGGGCAGTACTACTCTAACAGTTGGACCTTCTTCATAGTGTATTTTTAATCTCTGATACTATTTTTAGTTATAAGTGAGCATATTACTCTACCCCACCTGCCCCTCTCTAATCTTACTCTCTAGCCCTTTTAGTATTCAATAATATAGATTCTCATTTTACCACTATCTTTAGTCAGCCAAATAATACCTTATACCTTGATGACTCTGAGAATGTCATCTCACTCAGTGTGAGGGCTTTTGAGCTGCAGTCCTAGTTTAAACAGTCTGCAGTTTGGAGGAACATCTATAGCTACCCCCTTATGAAGGCCTGTAATACTGACTCCTTATATATCTGGATCCTTTGGGTGATAGTAGATGAGAAAGATGCTCCCTGTAACCTGTTGAAAGCCTTGTTATTCTTTTTCCAAATATGTGTGGTTTGGGGGCTCGCTTTCTGCTACTAACTTCACTATTATCTCCCAGGTCTCTTAGAAGAAGAAGTCTCAGACAATCAATAGTTATTGCCCTATCACTTTTACTGAGATATTTCACTAACTCTTTGAGTAGTTTTTGGAAGGCTATATTAAAAGCCAAAGTTACCTGATAGAAATATTATACTATTAAGATAACTTTTGAACTCACTTCTTATCTCTCCTATATGTCTCACTCTTGTATAAGACATAGACTAAGAGGTGGGGCTTCTATATCTTTCTTGACCTTTGGCAGATATATGATCAAGTCCTCCTCAAGTATATCCTTTCCTAACTTAAGGTATAAGATGATGACTTGGCCATTCTTAGCATCATCTGAAGCCTGTTCAATCACTACTCCTATCTGGTAGTTGTCATGATCTAGTTACCCCTCTAGTCCTCACTGAGTATGGTCTTTATAGAGCTCTTTTCTTTCTCCTTAGCTCTTTAATATATTTATTGACCCTCTCAATGCCTCATTTAATAAGCAGTTTGAGGAATATGACTTTTCTCTTGCGCTCTTCTTTGCTGACAATATCACTCTTACCTCTTGTATTGCTGCAGAGGGTCAGAGAATAGTTGACTTTTGTGAGGATTAGCTTATAGTGAAAGATATTGAGCTCAACCCCAAGAGGTGTAATTATATTGGCCCAGTTAACTGCACTACATATACTGATAGGGGATAAGCTATGCTTGTAACCACCCTTATTTATATATCTAAGTATACTCTATACTAACAAAAATTTTGACTTTGTCAGTCTTATATTACAGAATATAGTAAAGGTAAAATGAATTCTTGGGTTCTGCTATATTTATGATCTTTTCTGATTACCAATAGTCAAGCTGACCATTATATATATCTTTATTAGGCCTTAGCCAGAGTATGGCCTTCTACTTTTATGAACTTTCTGTCTAGCTACTATTATGGAACTTCAGATATTGAAGTGTCCCAAGCAGGTCTTTAATAATGCCATTACTTGGGTGGTTATGTTTTCTAGCTAGTCACTACTTTTTTTTTTTTTTTTTTTTTTTTTTTTTTTTTTTTTTTTTTTTTTTTTTTTTTATTCACTTGGACTCTGCTATTTATTACCAGTCTAATAATAAGTTTACAGTATTTTCTTCCACTACTCAATCTCCATAGGAGAGCCTCTCCCCACCCCCTCTCGAATAAAGACCACCTTCTTTCCTATTACTCAAACCCTTCCCCCACTCTACCTACAGATTTTCTCTACTAATTGATACTTCCAACTATCCTACAATCCCCAACTCAACCACCAGCCTGTCAAGGTGTCTTCCATAAGGCTATGCTACTACAGTAGCTGGACCCCAAAGCCCAGTCTTCTCCCATCCTCAAAAACAAATAGCCAGTGGCTGGCCAACCCCACCCAAATGGTCAGAGTCTAGCCTAATGTGAGCCATTCCTATCTCACCCCCCCCACCAGTCTATTCCTCAAATCCTCCCATCTCTCCTACATACCAACTCCTCTGTACTCTACTCTCAAATGATCCCCAACAGCCCACCAAAAGTCATTAAGTACCTTATACTCCCCTAGCCAATGTTCAGGCATCTACATATATCCCCCTTCCTGCCCTACATTATGGCACTCCTCACAGTTGAAGTAACCTCTCTCAACAAGGTGACTGGAGTGGTAGTTGAGCATTATATCATCCTCAGCATGTGCAACCAAGTAACCTAGTATTTCAGCAGCATCCATCTTCTCACCTCAGTACTCTAGGTCCACATGCTACACCAGTCTCACTCTTCATCAATTCCTACTTCTTGTCAACTACTGGGCCACAGATCCTGACCTAGTTCCCTTTGGTATTCAATCTCATCACTAATGTCAAACTCGAGTAAGAGAATACTGCCTAGTAATACCCAGTCCCATTGCCACATTACCAGGTCCCAAGCCACCCCTTCTTCATTTCTCTGCCAATGAATTCCAATGTAGTACACTCCCTCAGCCACCCTCTACCAGAAGCCTTTGTATTGTAATTGTTCAGTATTCTGAAGGCTAATCAAAGATAAGAGATCTCTACTCAAGCCTCTTGGTGAGGCCCTCATCTTCCAGACCTTCTGCAATAGGGGAATCCAACCTCCCCCTCTCAACTCCATGGCTCTCTTTAGCCACCATGCTCTCAAGTAGTATAGCCTCTTGGGAAAGTCAACTAGCCCAAGTCCACCACTCACCACTAGTAATAACAAGACCTCTCAGCTGATCTGACTCCTTTTTCGAGCCCAGATCCACCCTTTGGCCAGCTTTATCAATCTCTTCACCACCCAGGCTGGGAAGTCCAGATGATAAGCCAGATACTACAACTTCGATAGCCAGTAGATATTCAAAATTGAGACCCACCCTGCCAGAGATAATTGATGACCCCCCTAACTCTGCAAGGCCTACCCCCAGATTCCAACCCACTGCTCTCACCAAAGTCTAGGTAGAACCAACCAATACACTAACAGATAGATACCCAAGTACTGCACTGCCTCACAAGCAGAGACAATTTTTCCAATAATATCCCCTCCCACCAGACCATTGCCTAACACCATTGTTTGTACTTATGCTAATTAAGTTTAGCACCAGAGTTCTCCTCATACCACTCTACTGTCTTCTTAAGTAAGGGATCTCAGTCTGACAACCATATCCTCTGCAAAGACTCCTACTTTCCACTCAATACCAAAGATAGAGAGCCACACTATCTTCTGCCTGATTTCATCTATTAAGGGCTCTAAGGAAAGGGCATACAGAATGAGGGACAGTGGGTCCCTCTGAGGTACCCCCCTACTCAGGAGAAATGCCACCCCTCTATGTCCATTACACAAGAGTATAGTCTTACTCCCTTCCAGTAGGCTGACCATTACTGACCTGAACTGGCAAGAAGCCCGAGTTCTATCTAATACTTTCACTAATCTCACCCAGTCATAAGTCTTCTCCTGGTCCAAAAAGACCAGACATATATCTAATCCACTAGCTTGTACCCTTTCAATAACTCTATGTACCCAGGCCATGCTATCCCTAATGAGCCAGCCTCCTACAAAGCCCCTCTGCTCAATACTCAAGACTTGCTGGGCCACCTTTTGTAGCCTCATGACCACTACCTTAGTAATCAACTTTCTGTCTATATCTAGCTGCATAATTGGCCTCCAGTTCTTCCAGTCTTCTTGCCTTCCTTTGTTCTTGTAAATCAATATCACCAACCTCAGATCCTACTCCCCCACCCATCTCTCTGTCTGTAGAATCAAATCACACAATGCTGTTATCTTACCCAGTACTCCTAATATCTCCACTATATCCTTCCAGAAGTCCCAGAGCAAACCATCCTCCCCAGGCGCTATACCTGGTAATGTCATGTCAAGAATCTGGTAGATCTCCTCTTCTTGTACTGGTAATACCAAGTCTCCTAACCCATCTATTTGCAGAGGGTACCAATCCTCTAATGTTGGTCAATGGCCTCAGCATCTACAACACCCTCCTTCTCACTCTACAATCTACTCCAATACTCCTTCAAAGATTTAAGAATATCTTGTATGCCATGCACTAAATACCATCAGAGTCAAGCACCCCCTCTCACCTTTGCTATACTCTTCTCGCCTGAAGAGCTCTCATGACATACTTAGAGGGTCTCTCTTCTTCTTCCAAACTCTGCCAATGGAGCCATGCTGCCAAGCTCTGCACCTTTGCCTCTTTCTCCTCCCACAATACCTGTTGTAGTTCACCAACCTTCTTTTTTACCCTCTTTGATCTCCAATTCTCCTTCTACTCCAATGTTGCCAGTTTTGCCCAATCCTCCAAGAGTCTAGATAGTCTACTAGAAGCCCATCTCACCCATTACCTCCTCTGTTTCTCAGTCTCCTTGCCAGCCTCACCTCAGTAGGTCCTGGCCATCTCTTTTATCTGCATCTACTGAATACCAACTGGGGCACCTTTCTGTCTCCAACACTCTACTCTTAGTTGAATGTCCTCAGTCCACCCATCTCACCAAATCTTATAATCTAATAAGGAAGAATTGAGGTGCCAATGTCGAGGCCCATCCCCATTCCCCCCAAATTGCCCCTGCCTAAAATTCCTCAATGATCCAACCAAGGACACCATTCTATCTCTAGTGACTTCCAAACATTCAAGCCCCAGCAGCTGCCTGTCAGAATCCAATCAATTCTTATCCTCAAGCCTCTTGCTCAATGTGTGTAGACCCTCCTATCTCCCTAGCACTCCCTACCTACATCCACTAGAGCACTCAGCCTTTCTACTTCCTCCTATGCTGCCAGTCCTCTACTTCAACCCTCAGCTTCCTATGCTCTATCTGTTCTATCCAACAGTACATCTCAGACCATATTGTAGTTACCACTAAGCATATCTACCCCAGCCTCTGTGAGAATTCCACTCTCCTGAAGGCCCTTTACCCAGTCCATATGCTCACTCCATACAGCAGGGCAGTAATAGGAGCCTACAGTGACCAGCTCTCATCCTGTATATATCCACTCACCCTAGATCAATCTATCCTCCCAGCTCTATATATCTCTTATCTCTCCTCTGCCTTTCTATATCAGAAACTCAACCTTTCCCTTCTAAACTGTCTCACCTCCCCATTTCTTCATCTATTCCAGTCTATCCAAATCATCTTCACACCTGACATCCTGCAAGAGGAAGAGATCAGCCTGCAATCCCTTCAGCCAAGTAAAAATGTTTCTATATCAATAAGCACCCTATAACTCATTTATGTTTAAAGAAATAATGTTTGTTATACTATTTATAATAAAGTATGGTCTGTTTATCTAGTCCATCTCTACTGCTCTATATTTATCTCTTCCTGCACTATATTCAGATTATTTTCTGCAGTCACCACCTCCACTTCAGCCCTCTGAGCCTTCAATCAAGCCAAAAGCTCATTCATCTCTCCATCTGTCTTCTCCTCAAACTCCTCTCAGTACTCTAGGTAGGCCTCCTACCAGAGCTACAATCCATATCACTTAACCCAACAGTATTAGGCCCTCTCGCTAGCAACTCCTGCCAGCTCTGCCTCCTGCTCCTTATTCACCTCATACCCTTCCTTCTCTAGATACACTGTAAGAATCTTGGTCTTCAATGCCAACTCCACACCCTCCCCCTATAAGATCTGTACACAATGCTTATCACTTATTACTCTCAAGTTCACCTCTCCCAACACTTTAGCTGTTAGGTTGTTCATCATCCTATACATTCAAAGTAAGTTTCCCACCTCCTTCCCCCCAGGTTGCCAGCCTCTTGCCATCTAATATTGTGGTATCAGCCCTGGCACTTGCAGCCTCATCCCATACCTCTGGGATATTCACTAGTTTGTCCTCTCTAACTGCCACTATCTAACCCCCATTCACCATCTCAGGAACTCCAAATTGCACTTACTGGGCCCTCTTCATTGGTACATCCTCTCTTACTCTGCTCCAGGAAGCTGGACCTCACCTAATTAGAAGAGTAGTAGTAGGAGAGCCTTCTCAGTCCTCTTCTCAGACCTCCAATGTACCATCAGCATACAGGTCATTATCAGCTACTTTCCCATTCTTACCTATCTCCTTCTCTACACTCCCACCATCCTCGCCAGTCCAGACACTTGCCTTGGAACCCCCTATTCCCATCATTCTATATACCTGCTTCCTTCTGTGGTCAACTTTCCATCTTAGCCAATAGCTCCTTCTGATGCTTATACCCCTGAGCTTTTTCCCATTACCCCTTATCCACTCGAATCTGCTTCCCATCTACTACCTCCAAGTACGTGGACTCCACAAAAGCCTTCCAAGCCTTTGCTCACCCCTTCACTGCTCCACTCAGCTCTTCCAGTACCTCAAGAAAGTCCTCTTCCTCCTCCTCACTCCTCTTCACCCTCGTCACCTTATATAAGATCACTCCCCAGACCATCTCTGAAGGTCAGTTCCTTGTCTTTCCAGTAGCTTCTTTCTCTGCAAGCCAAATCCTCACATCCATATCTCTAGTCCTGAGTGAGGTCCCTTCCCAGACTCTGTAACTGATATCCACTACCTGTCCATACTCCATCATATTCTCCTTGACTCTCCTTCTCATCTCTACCATTATCACCATGGGCACTCCTTTCACCAGCAGTTGGACAACCCTGGGGTCCTATTTTAGGCAGTATACTATCAGAATACACACATCCCCAACTATCAATCCAACCTTCAGTACTTCCTCCAGAGGCTCAGCCTCCTCAAAACCCATCTCCACTCTCTGTAATCCCTTTAGGAATTTTATGGATGCTGCTCCAGCCTCCTGCTTAGCAATAAGCCCCAGTACCATTTTTGCTATTACTGCGAGGCCCTGGAAGCACAATGTCACCACAAATGTCAAGATCAATTTCTTGAGTAATGGAGCCACCACTAGGCCTGTTACACCATCTGCCAAATCTTCTTGCCTTTCAAGCCTCAGTTACTCAGCCAGACTATCAGTCATCACATCTGGATTTTTTTCCAGATTGGCAGTTCTGCCACTATCAGCCATTATACTCTCATTAGCCACTACTCCCTCAGCTCTACCACCCTCCTAGTCTTCCGTAAACTGCTATCTTCTCCATCTCCTTGCCTTTTCTCAGCCAATCCTCTAATCCAGATGTCTGCTGCCTCCTCTTTACTATCTCCATAAAGCTTGCTCTCCTAGACCCCTGTCCACCACTGCTATCTCCTCCCCCTCCTTATCCTCCTGCCAACAGCCCCCTCATATCTCCCCCCAGGCCAGGACCTCTCCCTACCTGCTGCCAGTCAAACATGCTAGGGCTGTCCTGTCTAATATATACTCCAGATTACTTGCTGTTTACCATTGCCTTAGTGTCTTTCTCCAATAAATGACTTGAAAGTATGTTGTAAAAGTGTATATAACATGAATGGTGAGCTGGCCCCTACTAGGCAGTTCCATCCTTATTCTCTCTTTCTTTCTCCATTATATGACAGACCTCTACTATATATTCTAAGCCCATTTGGATTAGTGTAGCAAGTCTGGCAACAACTCCATTTCTCTTCTTAGTGAGCACTTTGTCATACATCCCTCAGGTTCTATTATTGATAAGTTCTAATATTAGATCTCTTGGCTTGACTTTCTTGACTAATACTAGAACCTTCATCCCCAGATCTATAAGATGCACTAGCTTCACTCCTTTTTCTAGTCCTTCCTTTGAGATCAATTGCTATAGAAATGGGCTTTCTCTTCTCAAACTCTCATTCAGTATATTATACTCTATAGCTACTTGCAATTATGGGAGACCAATTGCATCCTTTTCTTCCTCTCTCAGCTTATATATTCTGCTCATATCTAGTATTATGGCTACTTTAACCAATCCCACCCCTGCTCCTATAGACATAAGTTTTATCATAGCTATTTCTATAGATGCAGTTTTCTCAATAGTTTATATTTACCCTTCCAATGTGATACTAGTTATGAGCAACTTGACTGGTTCATCAATGATGAGTAGCAGAAAGAACTTTGTACCTTCTCTCTTTATACTCTTTACTAGACTGCCTACTATGCTATTAATGCCATGTATATTTTCTTTCTTACTCTTTATTTGTCTTAATTAGTTCTTAGTTGTTGAGAATATATTAAGTTATATATCTTATATGAGTTATTTAGTATTTAGTTATTGATATTATTTCTGTAGTTGGTGCTGGGCTTGTGTATATTTTATTTAGCTTCTCTCTTTGCTTTTTTGCATTGTTATCTTTACAGTCATGATAAAATGTTTTATCTATTTAGCTTTTGATTTTACTCTTTTTAGCTAGTTGTTTACTTTACTAGTTGTTTTTTTCTTTTCTCATCTTAGAAGTTATTGCCATTTGCTCCAATGTACTCTTCTTCTCTATAATGAATAAATCCTTACTTGAAGCCTAAGCCTAACCCTAACCCCACCCCTAACCCTACCCCTAACCCTACCCTACCATTACCTAACCATTTCCCTTTCTCTACCATAACCCTAACTCTTTACTATCTCTAAGTATGTCAAATTCTCAGGAGTCTTCCAAACTACTATTCTATACTCTACTATCTAAATAAGATCTTATAAAACCTCTAATAGATCCTATAAGAACTCTAATAGATCCTTCTTCTTAATATTATAGATAAATACTCTTTATATCAATCTGAGAGCCAGTTCTAAGCTTTCCTATTAGTCTCACTCCCAGTAAGCTAAAGTTGAATATCTACATTATTAGTCTAAAATACTATTCTATCTTATATCTGAAAACTAATATCTACTACTTACCATACTCTGTTATCATCTCCTTTACTCTTCTTTAAGTCTTTGCTATTGTAAAAATGGAAACTCCTTTTACTAAGAGCTAAACTATTTTGGAATCCTATCTTAAATATTATATTATTAATACTACTATCTTACCAAATACTTAAATTATCTTCAGTAGCTCTATTTTCTCAAAGCCCATCTCTCTAGCTTTCTATAAGTTATATTAGCAATTTACTTCAAAATCTATCTTATCACTATCTTCACTATCACTTTTAACTCTTGGAAATATAATGTAATTACAAATTCACAAATTAGCTTCTTAAGTAATAGTACTATTATTAGGACTATTATATTTTCTACCAGATCTCTTTTCTTAAATTAGTCTATCTGTCTAGCTTTACTAATAGTTATTATATCTAGTTTTTTTTTTTCAGATTTCTAATTATACTCTCATCAGTATTTCCACTTCTACTCTTAGCCATAACCCCTCTAGCCTCTATACTAGCTCTATTAGTTAATATCTCACTAGCTTTCTCAGTATTTACTAAAGTCTCCTCATCAGTTCTATCACTTGATATACTCCTTAGCCAACCTTCAGCCTTTATTTTCTTAGCAAAACTCATCTGTTTCTACCCTCTACTACTCTCTTCAGATAGTTGACTCTTGCTCTATTCTCTTTATCTACTCTAACCACTAAGAGACTCTATCTCTAAACTATACTCTTATCTTTATATTACTAGTCAAAGGCTTTAGATCTAACTAACTCAATATACTTATTAGATTTTATATATATTGCTATATCTTTATTATCTTTTTATTTAAAACTCTATTAAAAGAATTATCAGAAGTTTATATAATATAAATATTATCATAGAAAGATTATTGAATACTGAGATCTTTATCTTTAGATATATAGATCTGTTTACTTTATTTTTTTTTTTAATTATTTTTTCAGAATCAGTTATTTTAAAAATAGTTCTTAATTTCTTCAGCTTTTATTTGATATATAATATTCTATAGCTACTTATAATTATAGATAACTAACTGAGTCTTTCTTTTCTCTCTATTATTTATAAATATATATTTATCTAGTACTATATCTACTTTAGCTAACCTAATCTCTGCTCTTATAGTAATTAGTTCTACTATAACTATCTCTATAAATATAATCTTCTCAATAGTTTATTTTCTACTTTCTGAGAAAATTTTAGTTATGAGTAATTGAATTAATTCTTTAATAATAAATAGTAGAAAAAAACTTTATACTTACTCTTGTTATATTCTTTATGAGATAATTTATTATATTATTAATTCTGTATATATTTCTGATAGTTATCATATAATAGACTTTTATCTTGCTAAAATTACAAAAATACTTAGATAACTAAGTAATTTTATATTTTCTTTTTATATATTTTAACTTGGTTTCTGTTATTTTTATCTTAAATCTTTATTTTCTTTATAACAATAATAAAATAATATATTTAGTTCTTTTCTTAGAGTAGTCATCTTATTAGTCTTAATTTATTTCTTTTTAATTAGTTATTTACTTTATTGATCTATTTTTGCTTTTCTTAACAATAGTAGATATATTATTATTATTCTGATATATCTTATCTTCTCTATAATATATAAATTATAACTTAAAGCTTAAGTATAAGTTTTAAAAAGTTCTATATCTCTAATTTCTTTACAATAATATTATTATATACTAACTATTATATTTAAGTCTAAAAAGATTTAAAAATCTATTCTTTTATAGCTTTATAGAATTCTTATTTTAAGAGAATATAATATTCTAAACTGTAAGTAGTATAAACATAAATATTTTAATTTTTTTTTTTTTTTTTTTTTTTTTTT
>RBNI01006688.1:0-11075 GCA_003990745.1 Jimgerdemannia flammicorona | reverse complement strand
CCCCCCTACCCCTACCTAATGAAAGGCCACTTTGTCTAACACTATCTCTACCCTCCCACCACTCTGTTCACAGATCCTTATCACCAAACCACGATGTCACCCCCTCTGAGGACCCCAACCCACCCACCATCCAGTCAGCAGATCTCCCAACAACTTCTCCCACCTTAATATCTTCTTCTGTAATCTCATCTGCTGCTCCTCCTCAAATACAAAAAGCCAATGTCCAGCCAGTCCCACCCACACTGCTAACACCCACCCTATAGTGAGCCAGCTATCATCTATACCACCCACTAGCTGAGATCTCAAATCCTCCCAGCAGCCTCCCTCACCTGTCGGCCTTCACTTCACACCCAGTCTATTCCCTATCTCTACCCAAAAGTCCTCCAAAACCTCACACTCTCTCAGCCAATGTTCTAGCATCTGCACAAGTCTATCAGCTTGCCCTACATTGTAATACTCCTCACAATCAAAATAGCTACCATCTACCAGATGCCCAGTATGGAAATTCAACATGATATTTCTCTGCAGCATTCACCACCATACCACCCAGAACTTGGGAGAGAGCCACCTCTGCACCTCAGCACTCTAAGACCAGATACCAGCCCAGTCTCACTCCTTGCTGATCTCTGCTGCCTGCCAGCCCCTTGGCCAAAGATCCTAGCTAATATCTTGCTAACACTCCACATCATCTTCAATATCAAACTCAGCAAGTAAAGTACTCCCCAGGAGCAGTCTATCTCATTGCCACATATCTGGACCCCACATCACCTCCCCCTCATTGCCTTGCCAGCACAGGCCAATCTGGTGTGCTCTATCTACCACCCCCCACCAAAAGCCCTTAAACTGCAGCCTCCTATTTCCATTCAGCTCCACCAAAGAGAGCAGATCTCCTGAGGACTCTTGAGGAGAGGTTCTCATCTCCCACACCTTCTGCAGCAGTGGCACCCAACCCTCTCCCTGCAGTTCAGCAGCTCTCTTCAACCACCAAGCTCACAAGCAGTACAATCTCTTAGAGAAATCCACAAGACCAAGACCTCCCCTGACCACTGGTGTTGCAAGAGTATCCCAACTGATCTGGAATCTCCTCTCTGCCCAAATCCAATCTCTAGCCACCTTTGTCAGTCTCTTCACCACCTAAGTAGGGAAGTCTAGGTGCCATAACTTGGGGAACCAGTAGATATTCAGAATTGACACCCACCCTGCCAGAGAGATATGGTGGCCTCCCCAACCTCAAAGGGCCTCTCTTCAAATGGTCACCCTGCTCTCCCACCACACTTGTGGCAAGATAGAACCATATACAAAAAGGAAGATACCCAGATACTACACCACCTCGCCAGTAGGGACAATTGTTCCAATGATGTCTCCATCCACTAGCCCATTCCCTAGCACTATTGTCTCACACTTATGCCAGTTGAGCTTTGCCCCAGAGTGAGCCTCATACCATTCCACTGTCTCCTTAAGTGCCTCAACATCTGCCACAGACCCAAGTTCAACCACTATGTCATCAGCAAAGGCCCCCATCTTCCAGACTATACCATATATAGATATCCCTGCCACCCTCCAGTGAATTCTATCTATCAAAGGCTCCAATGAAAGGGTATAGAGAATAGAGGACAGAGGGTCCCCCTGAGGAACTTCTCTTCCCAAGGAGAATGCCAGACCTTGGTGACTATTATACATCAGCACCGCCTGACTGCTCTCCAGCAGATTCAATATAGAAGCCTGAAATCTTGGGGGAACACCAATTCAATCTAACACCTTGCTCAGCCAAACCTGCCATACATGGTCATAGGTCTTCTCCTGGTCCAAAAAGACCAACCTTCCATCCAATCCACAAGCCTGGGCCCCTTCAATGATACCATGCACCTATGCAGTCCCATCCCTAATAAGTCTGCCCCCAACAAAGCCCCACTGCTCCTCTCCTAGCACCTGTTGGGCAACTTTATGCAGCCTTGTGACAATCACCTTAGTCACCATTTTTCTGTCCATATCCAGAAGCATGATTGGTCTCCAATTCTTCTAGTCCTCCTGCCTTCCCTTGTCTTTATACAGTAAGGCCACCAGCCCCAGGTCCTGCTCTCCAACCCACTTACCACTCTGAAGAACATGGTCACAGAGAGCAGCCATCTCACCCAAAACTTCAGGGACCTTTACCATCTTCTTCCAGAAGTCCCATGGTAACTCATCCTCCCCTGGTACTGTTCCAAGCTTAGTTGCTACAAGGACACTCTGGATCTCTGCTCCTTGTACTGGTAAGATCAAGTCACCCAGTCCGGCTACTTGCAGTAGCCCCCACTCCTCTAGTGTATCTTCAATCACCTCCTCATCAGCACCCCCTTCCCCCTCACTCCACAAACCCTGCCATCTCTCCTTCAAAACCCCTAAGATTTGTTGTGTATCATGTACCATGTCCCCCTCGGCATCTAAGACCCCATCCCACCAATGTTGCACCCGCCTAGCTTTGAGGAGTCTTGACAAGTATCTAGTAGACTGCTCACCCTCCTCAAGCCCCTGCCACTGTAGTCTGGCAGTCATTCCTTGCATATGAGTCTCCTCTTCCTCTCTCAACACTTGTTGCAGTTCTACTATCTCCAATTTCACTTGCTCTATCCTTCAATCCTCCACTCCAACCATAGTAAGCAGATCTGTCCAATCCATTTGCAGTTTCCTCAGCCTGCTGGAAGCATACCTCATGTGCTTCCTCCTCTGTCTCTCAGCTGCTCTACCAGCTCCCCCCCAATAGACCCTCACAGCCTCTTTCAATCTCATCCAACAGACATCCACAGACAAACCCTCATGCCTCTAGATAAAAACCTTTGCCTGAATGTCCTCTATTCAAGAGTCCCACAACCCCTTCTCAGCCAGCAGGGAGGAGTTAAGGTGCCAATATCTGGGTCCATCTCCACTTCTCCCAAACTACCCCTATTCCAATAGTCCCCAGTGATCAGACCATGGGCACCACTCCACCTCCAATGTCTTCTAAACATCTGAACCCCAACACTCGGCTGTCAGAATCCAGTCAATCCTTGTATCCAAACCATTCACCCAATGTGTGTAGACCCTGGTGTTGCCCCACCGAGTTCTGCCCATATCCCCTAAGGAGCTCAAATTCTCCATCTCCTCTCATGCATCCAGATCTCCACTTCTCCCCCCTGCATTCCTCTCTCCATCAGTTCTGTCTAGACTCTGATCCTGAACCATATTAAAGTCTCCACCAAGAACATTGACCCCTTTCTCCAAGAGAATACCCTCCTCCAGCAGCTCCTTAATCCATACAGTTCTCTCACCCCTAACTGCTGGGCAGTAGCAAGAGTCAACCCTCACCACCTCCCACTCTGGCTGATACCAATTTCCCCAGACCAAGCAATCACCCCAGCTCCTAATTTCCCCCAAGTCTCTTCTACCCTTCCTCACCAGAATCACTACTTTTCCAAACCAAGCAGTAGCCCCACTCCATTCCCTAGTCCACTCCACCTGATTGTCCTCATCCTCACACCATATATCCTATAGTAAAAAGAGATTAGCCTCCAATCCCTTGAGCCAAGTAAAAATGTTCTTATGCTGCCCAGAACTCCTTAACCCATTCACATTCAAAGAGAAAATATTGGTTGTACTGTTCATAAGAAATAATGTTATATACTAATTCCATCCTCTACAAGTCCATATTCAGCTCCTCCTGTACCAAGTCCAAGTTATGTTCAGTAGTTAGTTCCCTTTCCCCAGCTTCTTGTGCTTCCAACCCTCCCAGAAGTTCTACCATCATACCATCTTCTCTCTTCTCAAAGTCCTCATGATACTCCAGACAGGCCTCCTGCCAGAGCTGCAAACCATAATGCTCTACCCAACAGTAGGCAGCCTGCTCACCAGTAACAACTACCAGCTCTGCCTTCCTCACCTCATCAACCTCATAACTCTCCTCCTCCAGGAAGATTGCAAGAATCTCTACCTTCAGTACCTCTATCACTCCATCTCCTTGCAGAATTCATGCCCAATGCTCCTCAGGCATTATATGGAGGTCCACTTCTCCCAATACCTCAGCTGCGAGGTTATCCATTACCTTGCTCATCCACAGCAGATTCCCCACCTCCTTCCTTCCTGGAGTCCCTGGCTGCCCTGCATCCAACATTGTGGTATCTGCTCCTACACTGGCAGCCTCATCTCACTCCTCCTCTGGGATATCCACCAGCTCATCCTCACCAACCACCACCACCTGGCCCCCTTTCGCCATATCTGGGACCCCAAAGTGAACTTGCTGGGCTCCCTGTATCAGTACATCCACTGCTGCCCCTCTCTTCCCAATTGGACCCTTCCTGATAAGTGGGGGGGGGGTACTATCCAACTCCTACTCCCAAACCTCAAACATACCATCAGCATAAGGATCCTCACCCAATACCTTCCCAGCCCCTCCCTTGTTCACCTCTATCTCCTTTCCTCTTTTACCAGCCCAGACACTGGCTTCGATGCCTCTAGTCTCTACAGCCCCATCCAACTTCTTCTTTGCCCCTCTTGTCATACTTGCCAAAAGCTCCCTCTGTTTCTTTTGTCCCTGGGCCTGCTCCCACTGCCTCTTGTCTATGCAAATATGCTTCCCCTCCACAATCTCTAAGTGTATTGACTCAACATATTCCTTCCAGGCCTTTGCCCTCTACTCGACAGCTCCACCCATCTCTTCTAAAGCCTCCAGTAGGTCCTCCTCCTCCTTCTCACTCTCTTTCACCCTCAACACTTGACAGCTGAACACCCCCCACATCATCACCACCAGCCAGTCACTCATCTTCCCTATAGCCTCCTTCCCTGCCAATTGAATCCTGACATCTATATCTCCAGTCCTTATGGCAGTCCCTCCCAAATCTAGAAACCAATATTCACTACATCACTATACTCAGCCATCACCTCCTCAACCCTCCTCCTCATCTCGACTGCTGTCACCATAGGCACTCTCTTTACCAGTAGCTGTACCACCCTGGGGTCCCATCTCAGGCAATGCACCATAGGGACCACCACTTCCCCAACTACCACTCCAGCCCTCAGAGTCTCATCCAGTATGCCCACCTCCTCAAAACCCACCTCAACCCCCTCCAGCCCCTTTAGAAACTTTACTGAGGTGGCTCCAGCCACCTGCTTCGAGATGAGCCCCAATACCATCCTTGCCATCACAGCCAAGCCCCAGAAGCACAAGGTGGCCACAAACTCTGAGATCGATTTCTTGAGTAATAGTGCTACTGCCAGCCCTATCACACCATCGGCCAGGTCTTCCTTCCTTTTCGGGCCCATCTGCCCAGCCACTACATCAACAGTCACATCTGGTTTTTTTTTCAAATTCTCCATCACACTACCATCAGCAGTCCTGCCACTACCACCAGCAGTACTCCACTTCCTCCACCTCCCACCGGTGAAGATCTAGCTCCCCCAGCATTCCCAACCTTCTGCTTCCCCTTCCCACCTACCTGTCCACTGTGGGCTCCCATCGGCCAACCTCCAGTCCTCAGTATGTCCACAAAGCTCCTTCCCTACTGCCCTCCAGCCCCCCCACCAGTGCCTCCTCCACTGCCCAAGCTGCCCTGCCCACTTGATTCACCAAAAGACCCCATCCCCAGCCCATATCCTCTCCCGACATATTGTCAGTTGAAGGCCCAAGGTCTGCCCGACCTAGTATACACATCAGCTTGCTTGCTGGTAGACATTGCCTTAATATCTTTCTCCAATAAATGATTTGAAAGTGTGTTGTAAAAGTGTGTGTAATGTGAATTGTAGTAGAGAAAGATGGGGCTTAGATTGATCTTGGCATTTATAGTTACACTGTGTTTCTGGGGCCTAACAGTGACAGTGAAAATGGTGCTGGACTTATTACTAAGTAGGTGGCTGGAGCAGTATCCATAAAGTTTCTGAAGAGATTGGAGAGAGTGGAGGTGGGCTTTAAGGAGACTGAACCTTTGGAGGAGGCACTGAAGGTTAGATTGACTATTAGAGAGATGTGTGTTCCAATAGCACATTGCCTGAGATAGAATCCCAGGATGGTACAACTGCTGGTGAAAGGAGTACCTAAGTGATGGCAGTGGAGATGAGAAAGAGAGTCAAGGAGGTCATGGCAGAGTATGGTAATGTGGTGGATATCAGATTCAGAGTCTGGGAAGGGATCTCACTCAGGACTGGAGATATTGATGTGAGGATTTGGCTGGCAGAGAAGGAAGCTACCAGGAAGGCAAGAGACTGACCTTTGGTGATGGTCTGGAGGGCAATCTCATGCAAGGTGATGAGAGTAAAGAGAAGTGAGGAGGAGGAAGAGGACTTATTGGAGACACTGAAAGAGCTGGATAGTGCTGTGGAATGAAGGGTGAAGGCTTAGAAGGCTTTTGTAGAGTCAACCCATTTAGAGGTGGTGGATGGGAAGTGGATTCAAGTAGACAAAGGGCAGTGGGAAAGGGCTCAGGGATGTAAGAGACAGAAGGAGCTGCTGGCTAAGCTGGAGGATAGACCACAGAAGGATGCAGGTAGAAGGGTAGAGACAGGGGGTGCCAAAGCAAGTATCTGGGCTGACAAGGATGATGGGAGTGCAGGGAAGGGGACAGGAGAGGACAGGGAGGTAACTGGTAATAACTCATATATCAATAGTATATTTGAGGTCTGGGAGGAGGCTGGGGAGGCCTTGCCTACCTCTACTCCTCTTATTAGACAAGGTCTGGCTTCCTGAAGCAGGGTAGTAGAGGATGTATCTATGCAGAAGGCCCAGTGAGTATAATTTAGAGTTCTAGAGGTAGTGAACAGGAGACAAGTGGTAGCAGTTAGAGAGGAGGAACTGGTGGATGTCCCAGAGATATGGGATGAGTCTGTGAGTATCAGAGCTGACACTACAATTCTGGATGGAGGGAGGCCAGCAACTCCTGGAGGGAAGGAGGTGGGGAATCTACTTTGGATGTGTAGGATGATGAATAACCTAGTGGCTGATGAGTTGGGGGAGGTGGACCTGAGAGTAATGAGTGATGAGCATTGGGTGCAGATCCTGCAGAGAGATGGAGTGGTGTTGGCATTGAAGGTGGAAATCCTTACAGTATATATAGAGGAAGAAGGGTATGAGGTAGATAAGGAGTGGGAGGCAGAGCTAGCAAGTGTTGCTGGTAAGAGGGCTGAGTACTGCTGGACCAAGTATCATGGATTACAGCTCTGGTAAGAGGTCTGCCTGAAGTACTGGGAAGAGTTTGAGGAGAAGGTAGATGGAGAGATGAATGAGCTATTGGCTGGATTGGAGGCTCAGAGGGCTGAAGAGGTAGAAGTGACCATGAAACATAATCTGGATAGGGTGCAGGAAGAGATGCATATAGAGCAGTAGGGATGGATTTGATAATATACTGTATTTTATTATGAATAGTATAACCAATATTTTTTCTTTGAATGTGAATAGGCTGCAGAGTGCTTTTCAATGTAGGAACATTTTTACTTAGCTGAAGAGATTGGAGGCCAATCTCTTCCTCTTGTAGGATGTCAGGTGTGAGAATGATTTAGATAGACTGAAATGGATAAAGGAATGGGGAGGTGAGATAGTTTGGAAGGGCAAGGTTGGAATTCTGGTCTGGAAAGATAGAGGAGAGATATGGAATATGAGGAGCTGGGGAGATAGATTGGTCTGAAGAGAGTGGATACATACAGGTTGAGAGCTGGTCACAGTGGACTCCTATTACTGCTCCACCATACAGAGTGAGCATGTGGATTGGATGAGAGGTCTCCAGAAGAGTGGGGTTCTTACAGAGGCTGGAGTGGATATGCTTAGTAGAGACTTCAATATGGTTCAGGATGTACTATTGAATAGAATGGATGGCAGATGGAGAGCTGAGAGTAGGAGTGGAGGGCTGGTGGTATGGGAGGAAGTAGAAAGGCTAAGTACTCTGATAGATGCTGGTAGAGAGTATTGGGGAGATAGGAGAGTATACACACATTGGGCAGGGGGCCTGGAGATGAGAATTGACTGGATTTTGACAACTAGCTGCTGGAGCTTGAATGTTTGGAAGTTGCTGAAGGTGGAATGGTATCTATGATCAGACTATTAGAGGTTGTTAGAACAGAGATATTTTGGAGAGAGTGGGGATAGACCTGGATATTGATACCTCAATTTCTCTTTATTAGATGATAGGATCTGGTGAGATGAGTGGGCTGAAGACATTCAACTGAGGGTAGAGAGCTGGCAAAAGAAAGGTGCCCCAGTTAGTGTACAGTAGATGAGGATGAAAGAGATGGTAAGGGTCTACTGAAGTGAGACTAGCAAGGAGGCTGGAAAGCAGAGGAGGCGATAGGTGAGATGGGCTACTGAGAGACTGACTAGACTCTTAGAAGATTGGGCAGAGCTAGCAATGTTGGAGAGGAGTGAGGATTGGAGACTAATGAGGGCAAAAATAGAGGTTGGAGAATTGCAATAGGTATTGAGGGAAGAGAAAGAGGTAAGGGTGCAGAGCTTAGTGGCACAGCTTTGTTAGCAGGGTTTGGAGAAAGGAGAGAGGCCCTCAAAGTATCTCACAAGGGCCCTTCAGGTGAGAAGGATACAGCAAAGGTGGGAGGGAATACTTGACTCTGATGGTATACTGGTGCATAGTGTACAAGACATTCTTAGATCACTAAAGGAGCAGTAGAGTGGATTATGGAGTGAGGAAGAGGGTGGAGCTGATGCTACTACCATTGACTAAGTATTAGAGGATTAGCACCCTCCACAAGTGGATGGGCTAGAGGAATTAGTGTTGCTGGTACAAGAGGAAGAGATCTGTCAGGTTCTTGCCATGACAATACTGGGTATAGCACCTGGGAAGGATGGTCTGCCCTGGGACTTCTGGAAGAAGATGGTGGGAGTCTCAAGAGTTCTGAATAAGATAACAGCATTGTGTAATTTTATACTACAGATAGAGAGATGGGTGGGAGAGCAGGATCTGGGGCTGGTGATATTGCTTTACAAGAACAAAGAAAGGTGAGAGGATTGGAAGAACTAGTAGCTGATCATGCTGCTAGATATGGACAGAAAATTAGTGACCAAGGTAGTGGTCACAAGACTACAGAAGGTGGCCCAGCAAGTCTTAGATGCTGAGCAGAGGGGCTTTGTAGGCAGCTGGCTTATTAGGGATGGTACAGCTTGGGTGCATAGAGTTATCAAAGAGGTGCGAGCTTGTGGACTGGATGGGAGACTAGTCTTCTTGGACCAGAAAAAGGCTTATGACCAGGTGTGGTGAGTCTGGCTAGCAAAAGTATTAAATAGAACTGGGGTACCATACCAGTTCAGATCAGCAATGATCAGCCTACTAGAAGGGAGTAGGGCTGTGCTCATTTGTAATGGGCATAGAGGGGTATCATTCTCTCTGAGTAGGGGTGTGTCATAGGGAGACTCACTGTCTCCCATTCTATATGCTCTTTCACTGGAACCCCTAATGGACAGAATTTGGAGGAAGATAGAGGGGCTCTCTATCTTTGGAATTAGGTGGAAAGTTGGGGCCTTCACAGATGATATAGTGGTCAGCCTGAGATCTATTGCTGATGTTGAGAAGCTTAAGAAGACTGTAGAGTGGTATGAGGAGAACTCTGGGGCTAAACTGAATTGGTATAAGTGTGATTGGGCAATGGCCTGGTGGGAGAAGATGTTATTGGAACAATCATCCCTACTAGTGAGGTAGTATAGTACTTGGATATTTATTTGTCAGTATATGAGTTGGTACTACCCAGGCTTTGGTGGGAGCAGAGGATTGGAATCTGGAGGGAGGTCCTGTGGAGTTAGAGAGGTCACTACTTGTTCCTAGCTAGGCATGTCTTGATTTTGAATGTCTATTGGCTGCTGAAGTTGTGGTATCTGGCTTATTATCTGGACTTCTCAGTCTGGGTAGTAAAGAGATTATTGAAGCTGGCCAAGGGGTAGATCTGGACTGGAAGAAGAAGTCAGATCAGTTGGGAGGTCTTATCCTTACCAGTGACAAGAGGAGGTCTTGGGCTGGTTGACTTCTCGAAGAAGCTATACTGTCTGAGAGCATGGTGATTGAAGAGAGCAATAGAGTTGAGAGGGGATAATTGGGTTCCCCTCTTGCAAAAGGTCTAGAAGATGAGGTCTTTACCTAAAGGCTTGACAGAAGATCTCCTATCATTGGTTGGGCTTCAGAACACTGAACAATTGTGATACAAAGGCTTCTAGTGGAGAGTAGTAGAGGGGATACACTGTATTGGAATTCATTGGTAGAGAAATAAAGGAGAAATGGCTTAGGATCTAGCAATATAGAGATGGAACTAAGTGTTGCTGGGAGGCATTCCCTTAATTGAGTTCGATATTGGTGATGAGATAGATTACCAAAGAGAACTGGACCAGAATCTATAGCCTAGTAGATAGCAGGGAGTGAGCATCAGAGAAGAGTGGAACTGACATAACATTTGGACCTAGAGTGCTGAGGTGAGGAGGTAGATGCCACCAAAGTACTGGGTGATCTGGTAGTGCATATTGAGGAGAAATGTCATGCTCAATTTTCACTCACGTCATCTTATTGAGGAGGGTTATTTTGACTGTAAGGAGTACCACAATATAGAGTAGGTTGGGGGATATGTACAGATGCCTGAACATTGGCTAAGAGAGTGTAAGGTACTTGGTGACTTTTGGCAAGCTGTTGGAGATCATTTGGGGGTAGTGTATAGGGGAGATGGTATATGGGGCCAGCGAGAGGACCTGAGAAATAGATTAGTGGGAGGGGGTGGAGAAGAAGTGGCTTACCTTGGGCTGGGTTTTTGTAATTTGGGTGGGACTGACTAGTTACTGGTTATTTGTTTTTGAGAATAGGAGGAGACTGGGCCTAGGGGACCAGCTGTTGCATTGGCATAGACTTATGGAAGACATCTTGATAGGCTGGTGGCTTGGTTGGGGGCTGCAAGGTGGGTACAGGCATTACTTGGTAGAAAAAATTTGTGAACAGAGTGGGGGGAGAGTTGGAGTAGTGGGTGAGAAGATGATCTTTTTTCATGATGATGTAGGGAGTAGCTCCCTCATAGGGATTGAGTAGTGGGAGGTAATACTGTAATCTTATTAATAGACTAGTAATAAATAGTGAAGTCCAAGTGACTATAAAAAA
>RBNI01006687.1:0-11075 GCA_003990745.1 Jimgerdemannia flammicorona | reverse complement strand
TCGGTTGATAATGGTATTCCAAATGTCAGCACGGATGTGGTTGTAGATCTCAGTGGTCATGTTTGTGTGTTTGGAAGTTGTGGTTATTGTTTGTTTTGGTTCTCTATTTCGACGCATCTCGGGGCTGGGTATATATGCATTTGTTCTGGATTGATAAGATTCCATTTGTGTGGATCTTGTGTTCTGTGACTTGGTATTGACTCAGCTTTGTGTGCTGTGACTTCTGTTTGACTCAGCTTCGTGATCTTGCAGGTAATTTCCAGGTTTGTTCAGAGGTCGCGTGTGATTTCTGTGGCTTGAAGGTTGTGTGCTTACATCATTGACATAAAAGAAGCAATCATCAATTATTCGAGAAGAGTATATTCCAATACTATAGAGATATTGGCCACTTAGTATATATCCATCTTTGATTTTCTTATAGAATTATTCTTTTTTATTCATAATAGATTAGGCTGGGGCCTTGTTTGATGAGCTAAATTCTTTGGATTCTTAGATAGTGAGTAGTAGTTCAGAGACTTCCTTGACTGTCAGGATTGACTTGATTTTTTCAAATAGGATCTGGGCAATATAGAAACCAATAGAAATCTTAAATGATGTCCAACTGTAGTTTCAGATGAGGATAATAATTTCACCTGTATAGTCTTCATCAATGACTCCTCCTTTTATTGAGAGTTCTTTCAATGCTAAGCTACTGCAGCAGTATATTTTTCCAATATATCCTTCTGGAATTTGGATGCTGATTCTAGTATAGACTTGTTTGACTTCTTGGTTGGAAACTGTAGCTTCTTTGACTGTATATAGATCATATCTAGCTACTTTTTGACTTTCTTTGGTTGGGGCCTTGACAGTTTGTCTTAACTTAACAAAGTCCACTGTCTTAGTAGTCAGATTATTGAGGTAGTACAGAGTAGTAATAGTTGCTCATATTGCTATTTGGGGTTTTCAGTTAGGGCAGATACTGGCTATGTGTCCTGTCTTTCAATAATAGAAGCATGCTTTACTTCTTTGAAGTTCATTTCTTTCTTCTTTAGTGAGTTTCTTGAAGGTACTTAGCTAGGTAGGTTCATGATTTTAGGGTGTCTATGAGGTGGATGTGGAGGGAGCTCAAGATGCTTCATGCTTGGGTTCTTCTTTCTTGGTTCAGGTTTTTTCCTTGTTGTTGAATTGTCTTTAGAGCAGAATTAGTCCAGCTATCAGAATTTTCTTGATCATAGTCTTGATTCTTACCAGATATTATTATTAGTGATTACAACTAGGTATTCTTATTCTTGAATTTTTCTTATAAGCCATTTGGGTAGTATATCAAATAGATGGTCTGCTCTTGTACTATTTCATGCTTCATTATTGGCAATATATCTTAGGCCAATAGTATTCAGAAGTAATTCGAGTTTTGTATAGAAGGTTTTGAATTTCTTCTTGCCATATATATCAAATTTGAGGTTGCAGAATTTAACTTGAGATTCAGCAATCATGGTTTTGCTGCAGTATTGAGCAATCATGAGTTGTTTGAGTCCAGGGGCTACAGGATGGACTTCATATTCTGGGGTATTATTTGCTGTATTCTGGGCAATAACTATAAGTCAGGTGTCCCATGTGAGGGATTTTTCAGAAAGGGTTCACCACTATTCTTTGGCAGATTCTTAGAAGAATGTAATAACTTGACAGATATAGGCCATAGTAGTAGTAAAGAGTTATTCCAGAGTGTGGTCTTGATTGTTTGTCAGAAGGTAATCAGTTACTCACTCATTGGTCTATTGATTGACTTCAAAGTTGGTGTCAACTATACTAATGAAGCTTTGGACTTCTTGTGCAGTACTATTGAAGGTAGGTAGACTCAGATTTTTGGTTGGTTGGGTCTGTTCAGCTAAGGCAGTAATGATTGCTGCCATTATAGCTACTTGGGCTATAAGATCTAGAATCTATTGGTTTGCTATGTTGTTTACTGGAGATAGTTAGACTACTGGTAGTGGTATTACTAGTACTACTTAAGGTACTAGTACAGAGTGTAATAGTGTTCTTTGAGTCTGTATAAGTTGCTGGAATAATAGTTGTGTGTCTAGAGTAAGAGCTCAATAGATAGCTATCTATTTCTGTATAGGTGTATTCTATCCTAATAGAGATACATCTCCTTCAGTAGTATATCTAGGATTGAATTCACTAAGATACTTCTCCTCTTCTTGGCTTTGGTCCCTGTATAATTAGGTTTGCTTGGTGTCAAAGTAGACAGAATTAGTTATATATCTGATTTCAGAAGGACTTAATTCAAAGTCAAGTTCTGGTTTAGTATTGGTTTTGGGTTCAGGTAGGGCTATAGCTGGGTCTGCTTCAGGTTCAGGGTCAGGTTGTTGATGGAGAGTTTCTCTTACTTCTTCTTTAAGAATATGGTAGGTCTTGCTATTCTGGAAGTAGTAGTATAATGTGGTCTTGGTCCTGGTGCAGTGAAAGTTAGTAGAGTTGAGCCACTTGACTATAGAGACTTGGGCTTCATGAGGAACTAAGGCTAGAAAGACTGCTACTGATTATTCTAGGTTACTTGGATTTGTGGAGCTGACAAAACTCTTGTTGAGAAGAGTAAAGAAGGCTTCTATAAGATCTTTTTCATCTTGACTTGCAGGGTGTAGAGCAAGAAGTTCAGTATATAGGGTTTCACCTATCTGCTGATTTAATTAGAGTACTTCTTTCTTTGAATAAAGTCTATCCCACTTATTGTAGGTATAGAGGTCAAATTGTCCTTTTATATCAGGTTCAATTCTCTTCAGATTGTTAGATAGTTCAGGATAAATTCCAGTTCAGAGGTTGGACTTTATACCAACTTGTAGAAATTCTCAGAGGGGTTTGTAGCAGAATAAGAAAGTGTCTTGAAGTGGAATTGGATTATGAACTACTACTACCAAGTTATAAGAGAGTTACTTATTAGGGTAATCATTATGTAGTTCTGAAAGAGTTTTCTAGAAGTTCTGGATATTCTAGAAGACTGTTTTCTTTAGGTCAAGATCAATTTCATATAGAGTACATCCTCTATGCTTATTGATTTCAAGATTGGGTTAATGTCTCAACCAAAGTCCTTTTTTGGACTAGTTCTGGAGGTTCAGGATTTTCTATATTTCAGGAAGTTCAAGAAAACTAAGATCAGCTTAGTTGAATCAGTATATTACTGCAGACAATACTCAATTAGGAAATTTTGTAATAGAGTTAGGAGTAGGACCTAATGGAGAGTAGATTTACTTAAGAGTAGTTGTGGGTTATTAAATAGGTTTATTTGCTATTTATGATATTACTATACTAGAAGTAGTTATGTGAAGGGATATTGTGGAGAAGTGCTCAGGAGTTGTGTTCAGATTGTTCAAGTCTTCAAGTTTGAGATTCTGAGGTCTGGGAGAGGGGATATTTATACTAGTGAGAGGCTATCTGGACTAGGCTAGATATAGATACGTATAGTACTTAGTATCTTACTAAGTCAGAATGCAGTCATATAGTATAAGTATGATCTAATATATCAAGAGATCATCTGACTGCTGAGTTAGTTCACAGTTATATTGTGCAAGGCTAATCTAACTATACTATGACTGCTAAGCTATCTATAAATTTAGATGCTGTCTAGGTAGTCTTCAATAATATTACTATCAATGATATTATCTCTGATGAAGTAGTTGTCTAGGAAGAGTTATTTGCAGATTACTTCTCCTTATGCACTGAAGTAATAATACATTGGAACTTTATCACTATTCCATAGGATAGCATTATCTGTCTCATATGCTGGATAAGGTATTGGTGGGCAAAGAAGGAGTACATCATATTTGCTTTCATTAGATTCACTATCTGTGTATCTTCTATAGATAACAGTACTATGAGTTGCAGGGTTGTAGTATGCTGGTAGTTGTGCTTCATGTTGCTCATACTCTAGTGGTGGGATTGTTGGTTCGATCTCAAGAGTTGTCTGAAGATATAGATTGTATTCTTCAGTCTCTTCATTGTAGTTGAAGTAATCAGGAGTAAATATAGGTTAGTACTTATACCAGTAGTCATTGTTCCAATAGGTCTCATAGGTGGTTATGAACTATTGTAAGTTCATCAGTAAGATTGGCAGGGTAATCAGAGTTGGTAGAGATCCTTAGCTTGAGGTCATATCAGTATCAGAGAAATCATTGTCTTCTACTTTATCATCAAATCAAATTATATCATAAACATTCTTCATAGTATATCTGACTTGAGACATTTGCAGGATATAGTTATCGAGATATAGAAAGGTTCTGTCTGTGGTCTGAATGTACTCAATGTACTTGTGGTTGAGTTTTTGTATTATATTGTTGATTTGGCCATAGAACAGAGTGGTAACCATATTGACAGTAGTAACTTGAAGGCAGAGAATAACAGTGCTATACTCATAAAAGAGTTCTCAGTATTTGTGGGTGATGAGCTTCTGGTATTAAGACATCTGGATAATGTCTATATTGTAGTGGTGTTTGACTATATCTTCTAGAAGGCAGCTGATCTGGTAGTAGCTTGAGATTTGTCTGATTCAGTGGGCTTTGCTAAATATATTCAGAGCATTCCATCAGACTTCTACAAAGTAGAGGGGTACTAGGTTATAGATATTCATAAGAGGTGGAAGAGGTGTGGCTCAGTTGACAATGGCATTTCAAATATCAGTACAGATATAGTTGTAGATCTCAGTGGTCATATTTGTATATATATTTAGAAGTTGGGATTATTTGTTTGGTTTGTTTTAGTTCTCTGTTTTGATATATCTTAGTACTCAGTATATATATATTTGGTCCTGATTGATAAGATTCTATTTGTGTAAATCTTATATTCTATAACTTTGAGTTGACTCAGCTTTATATACTATGACTTCTGTTTGACTTAGCTTTATAATCTTGCAGGTGATTTCCAGATTTGTTCAGAGATCACATGTGATTTCAGTTGCTTGTTCAGAAGGTGATATATGATTTCAGTGGCTTGAAGGTTGTGTACTTACATCTTGGTTCTCTTTTTTTTTTTGAACTGTTGGTGTATTTATAAGAACTGATCATCCTTGTCTAAAGTGAGGGCTCTCATTGTTACAGCTGGAGGTTCAAACCTCTTGGAAATGATATTTTCTATAATCTGAGGCAATTTCTAGTAGTAATATCTATTATGTAAATAGACTTGAGATTGGTTTTGACAATGTCAGCTTTTTTGAGTTCAGATAAAGTATCTATCATTTTCCAATAGAGGTAATACAGATAGAGTAAATGGAGTTATTCAAATATATTTTACTTCTACTAAATAATAAGGTCTTATATAGTTGTAGTATATCTTGGTCTTAAGTTAATAAGTACAGTTTATAAACCTTTAGTAGATAAGATAGGTTCTTCTTATTTCAGTTTGAGTTTAGTACTTCAGTTTTCTTTTATGATAGTATAGTATGCCAAGACTGATTGTTTTAATGAGTAGAAGTTTAGAATCAGTCTTATAATTGTAATACTTTTTCTGGTATTCTTGTATCTTGGTAGTAAGTCTTATACTTATTGACATATTTTGTATAATCAGATGATCTCTTCAGTAACTTGTTTTGTAATCTTGCATATAGTTTCTGAATTGGTTCTGAGGGTAATATGTGATTTTGATAGCTTGGAGGTTGTATACTTATAACTAGACTCTATCCACTATAATGTACTTTAATGAGAGTTTTTTTTTTACTTATTATTCTTCTTGAAATAACAGAAGCTATTTTATTCAGCTCAAATATAGTCTTATATATGTTAGAGTTTCAGGTATGTGCTTTCAGTCATTGGTATATAGCTGAGTTCTCTTTGGTAGCAGTGAGAGCATAGTATATAGAATGAGGTATAGACCACTATAAGCTCTGTTATGTCTAGTATAGTTAAGCTGCTGGACAATAACTAGTCTAGGTTTAATAGAGGAGTAGTACTTGATAGGTAGTGGGAAAGAGTTTTGGCCTATATAGTCTAAATTTCCTTTTAATAAAAATCTGCAGAACTCTGAGTCTATATAAAAAAAAAAAAAAAAAAAAAAAAAAAAAAAAAAAAAAAAAAAATATTAAAAAAAAAAAAAAAATAAAAAAAAAAAAAAAAAAAAAAAAAAAAAAAAAAAAAAAAAAAAAAAAAAAAAAAAAAAAAAAAAAAAAAAAAAAAAAAAAAAAAAAAAAAAAAAAGAGTGATTATTAGTAATAATTAAGATCAATTTAATAATTTAGTAATAAAGATTAATTTAGCAATCTAGTAATAAAGATTGATCTAGCAATTTAATAATAAAGATAAATCTAGCAATTTAATAATTTAGTAATAAAAATAGTCTTTTAAAAAATAGAGTAGTTTTCTTATTTTAAATTTAGTAGAACTATAAATAATTAATTTTGTAGAAAATCTTAGTAATTAGATACTAATTATTCTAGCAATTATACTATTATTTAAACAATTTTTTACTAATTTCTAATTTAAATTTTTAGAGTAATAAATGAAGAGATTTAAAATAATAATTAATATATTTAACAATAGAAAATAAATTAATAATTTAGTAAAATAAGACAATTTAGTAAGAAATAATAATTCAATAGAGTAATTTGATAATAAAGAAAGATATTACATATATTGAAAACATTAGATATTGAGAGAAATATTAGATATTTATATATTAAAGAAAATATTAAATATTAATAATTATTAAGTAATATTTTGAAAATAAAATTAATTATCAATAACTAAATTACTCATATAAGTGATATAAGTAATTAGACAGAAAAAGTAATCTTTACTCAAATTTCACCAAAGTATATCTATAAGAAGTTTTTTATAATAAAGACTAATTGTATATAATATAAATTATCATTATACTCAATGAAAGAGATATCAATAAACCTAAAAATAATTTTCAGGGATTTTTCAAACTAGCTGTATAATGAGCTATTGGGTTGAAAGACAATCTCCAAGACCATTTATCAGGAAAAAAATTTGACGGCATCCTTAAATTAGAAACCACACTTTAGAATTGAATATTTCAGAGCATATTCTATTTCGTAACAAATGACCAAGTGGGCCTATGGGTCCCTTTCTCCTTCCAAGTCCTTGAACCCCAAATTCCTTAGGTCATCCGGCGCCATCAAACCCCTGGCATTATTGGTGTGTTAGAAGCAATTGGGTGTCAGGGTCTCTTGACGAAACAGACACCTTGACTCACTTGTCCATCCGGCATAGCAAATAAGACTTTGACATATGTCTACACGCGCCATTGTCGCCCTTGTTGTCTTTGAGACACTGCAAGAATTTTTTCATGAAGTGCGTGCATTCACCTGTACATATCACGGTTACAGGTCGACTGAGTGAGCTGGCGGTTGTTGCAGCGCTAGGTTCTTGCATAGCACAATTCGACACGTACCTAGATGATCCAGCGGAAAGCTGCCGAGAGCCGGCGGGTCGCCTGAGAAGGACTCGATGTTCGGTGGTCTTCCGAAACTCATTGTTTTGGATGCGTAGATATAACGACCCCTATTTATGCGACAACATGGCAGGATGGTGACGTCGTCCTGTACACCTGGTTGGCCAATCAGTGACCACCACCACAACCACATACTTACAGCAGATCCTCGACGTGGACCCCACCAACAACTCCTCTTCCCCCTTTCCCCACCACCCACTCGAAGCAAACATGGTCAGGACAACGATGGTCGCTAGGGTGTCCGACGGCCTACCTTTGGCCGCGTCCATGGACGATGAACAGGTGAGGGTCTGTCTACATTCGGAGAAATCGATGCTGCCGATTACCCAGGGAGTGCAACGAGGACCGGAAACAAGTTCTATTGGGGAACAAGGTCGGAGAGGATGAGAAAGGCTAGAGGGTGGCCGAGATGCCAAGACAATACATAGGTTGCACTGCATTGCATTCATAGGGGTAACGTCTCCCTGAGTCTTGCGATCCACTAAATAGTGCTCACAATCATTTATCTTGCATGGTACGCCACCAATCGATTGATCCATGACACTCCACAACATACACCAACTCCCTATAACGGCCTGGGGACCAAAAAAAACCCCTCGCTGATTCCACCACCACCACGACAAAAAGGTCGAAGCCGAACTTTCGGAATACAAGGGACAAGCCAAGCTCATCTTCAGGCGCCTGAGTCTAAATTCGGAACCGAGATGCTCGATTGAATCAGGGAATTACATTTTGCAGTAAGTGTAAGAGGGCACGAGAAGGGATTGGTGATGGTACTGCTGTGGAAGTATGCTTGGAAAAAGGATGTCTGAGTTATAGGATGAGGCCCAAAAGCGGCGCATTTATCGGGCTAGAGGAGAGGGGGAGGGGATTGAGGGAGATGGCTGGAAGTTGCGAATAGGATGTACCATTCATTATGGCGCATGGTCATCGGATTGGGGAAGAGTCGACGCACGCATGTCTCGCTTGCCCAATTCGGTACTCGTCCTTCCGACATTCGCTCATAAACACTACTCGCAAACAGCTACATCATCGAAAACGGCGTGTGCTACCTTTGCATCTGTGATAAGTCCTACCCGCGCAAGCTGGGTTTCAGCTACCTCGAGGAGCTATCCAAGGAGTTTTACCTGAGCTATGGCAATGAAGTGGAGAAGGTCGGGTTGAGGCCGTACGCGTTCGTTAAATTTGGTGAGTGGAAAGTGTTTATATTCATTGGGGTGGGAGGGTAGGGCCGGATCTTTCGCCAGTTTAATGCTAAAGCGTTACGTTAAGTGGGATGGGTGATGCAAAGAAAGAGGATGGGGCCAAGAGACAAGAGGGGGATAGCGATCAGCAAAAAGCAGTAACGATATTCATGAGTGAGTTTGTTAAGGTATTCACATACCAATACCCATCGCCAACATGTGGCTCTGTATGTCTCTCCCCTTAGATACATTCATGCAAAAAACCAAAAGGTTATACCAAGACACGCGAACGCAGCACAACCTGACGAAACTGAACGAAGACCTGCAGGACGTGACCCGGATCATGACCAAGAACATGGAAGACCTGCTGTGGCGAGGAGATAGTCTGGATCGTATGTCGTCGTTGTGTTCATTCGATTTGGGGAAGGAGAGTGTATTGGAGATGAAGAATATAATCCTGATGTTTATCTGATCAATACTTAACATAATAATATCCTTTTATAAATAGGCATGGACCACATCGCGCACGAACTCAAGGATAGTTCCAAGCTCTTCAAGGACCGAGCGCGGAATTTGAACTTGCAAGCGCTATACCGCAAGTACGGTATACCAGCGATCGTTGTGACGGCATTTTCGTTCCTCCTTTGGTTGAGGTGGTATTTCTTCTAAGCAAAGATGCATTGGATGGAGGTCACGTGAGGTGCAGTGTACTTCCTTTGGAGATTGATGTAAAACGATGATGGGATACGGAAATGTACAAAAATAGCCCCCCCCTTCTTTAGTCTCATTTACGCTTGATAAACACAACCTATAATGATTAGACGTGCTACTGTGGACTTCGAGTCATTATTTTTTTATTTTTTTTATTTCTTTTTTATGTTGAGGTGGTGGTTGTGGGGTAATATCGAGGAAGCGAGTTCTATTCGCTTCTCGCAGTAGAAATCTTGGTATTTAAATATTATTTATAGGGTATGAACTATTACAAACCTGCTGGACAAATCATTTCAGAGAAACCTCTAGGATGAAATACTCAATATTGGATAGTACCTTATTTATAGCACGCTGGATGGCCACATACGCTGCGGCCAAAGCCGCGAAAAGCCCGAACAGTATCCCACCCAACATTATAAGAATCCCACCCAACAGTATAAAAATCCCACCCAACATTATAAGAATGCACAAAACTTCGCCGCCATCGCCGCAGTCGCCGCAGTCGCCGCAGTCGCCGCAGTCGCCACAGTCGCCGCAGTCGCAACTTGAGGAATCCCAACTGGGGGAATCGCAACTTGAGTAATCCCAACTGGGGGAGGAATCGCAACTGCTGCCAATGCAAAAGGGTAGGTCACCGGAACCATTTGAGTTACCGGATTTATTTAGGCTCCTGGCCAAGCACAGGCATATCATGTAGATAAGCCCCAGGATCGCCACAAACACCACGCCAGCCGCCAGGTATATGCGGTCGATCCAGATGAAGGTCTGACCGTGGATTCGGAGCCATTCCTTGTCGTCCATCCCGTTCGGTCGGTGATGCAGCCCGTACATGTCCACAACCTTGCCCAGACAGGAGGACGCGAATATGAGGAGGAGAAAGAAGACGGTAGCCAACACGTGGAGGAGGATGGCGTCGCCAAAGAACTTGGCCCACCAGAGCCGCGCAAGGTCGTAGTCGTATCTGCACGTTTCACACTGGTAGTAAGACCTCGGGTGCGACGACCCTATGCGCCACACTCCAAATGCACGTACACCATCGACCCGGCGCACGGGCAGGGGTGGATCAGTGGATTCTTCCGATTCCTGAAAAGCGTGCCGGCCTCATCGTCCTCGCCGCCGTGGCATATGCGACAGCTGCGGAGTTTTTCGGAGCTCTGACGCAGTAAAAGCTTTCGGTCGCTCTCGCTAGTGCTCGGGGTACGCGTCCCTTCGCCCTCCTCCAGACCGCGAGCTGACTGCCAGCTATCGCGGGGTGGTGTGGTAGTCGTGGCCATGGGTGGAACGGCCTGGTAGCTGAATGCTTCGGGCGATGCCATTGGGATTTGGAGGAATTGAAAGCTTTATAGTCGGTCGTGTAGAAGGTGAATGAGGCTTAGCTACTGCTAAATTTGTAAATGTCGAACCAGCCTTTAATGGAAATATGCGACTGCTAAAAAGATACCAAACCGGCTAAAGTTACGTCATCATTATGATATCAAAACTAAAACCATATAAATATTCTTTGCTTGATTGCTACAATTCTATGAACTCAAATTTTAAAAGAAAATTACTATATAATTTTCTTATATAAATTTATAATTATTAGTAAATGATTGTTTAGATTTTTAATATTAAATATAATTTATAAATTAACTATCATTAAAATTTATTATATTTATAATATTATAAAAAAAATTTATAAAAATAATAAAATAAAATAAAAATTAATAAATTGATTTTTTTTTTTTTTATTTTTTTTTATTT
>RBNI01006686.1:0-11077 GCA_003990745.1 Jimgerdemannia flammicorona | reverse complement strand
AAAAAAAAAAAAAAAAGCAATGTCACCAACCCCAGATCCTGTTCCCCCACCCATCTCCCTGTCTGTAGAATCAAATCACACAATACCATCATCTCACCCAGTACTCCTGAGATTCCCACCATCTTCTTCCAGAAGTCCCAGGGCAAACTGTCCTCCCCAGGCACCATACCTAGCATTGTCATGGCAAGAGCCTAGTAGATCTCCTCTTCCTGTACTGGCAATACCAAGTCTCCCAACCCATCTACTCACAGGGGGTACCAATCCTCTAATGCTTGGTCAATGGCATCAGCATCTGCTCCACCCTCCTCCTCACTCTACAATCCACTCCAATGCTCCTTTAAAGATCCAAGAATGTCTTGTATACTATATACCAGAATACCATTAGAGTCAAGCACCCCCTCCCATCTTTGCTGTATCCTTCTCACCTAAAGGGCTCTCATGAGATACTTTGAGGGTCTCTCCCCTTCTTTCAAACCCTGCCAATGGAGCCATGCTGCCAAGTTCTGCACCTTTGCCTCTTCCTCCTCCTACAATACCTGTTGTAGTTCACCAACTTCCCTTTTCACCCTCATTGATCTCCAATTCTCCTCTCCCTCCAATATTGCTAGTCTTGCCCAATCCTCCAAGAGTCTAGACAGTCTACTAGAAGCCCATCTCACCTGTTGCCTCCTCTGTTTCCCAGCCTCCTTGCCAGCCTCACTCCAGTAGGTTCTGGTCATCTCTTTCATCCACATCCACTAAATACTAACTGGGGCACCTTCCTGTCTCCAACACTCTACCCTCAGTTGAATGTCCACAGCCCACTCATCCCACCAGATCTTATCATCTAATAAGGAGGAATTGAGGCACCAATGTCCAGGCCCATCCCCACTCCCCCTAAAATATCCCTGTCCTAAAAGCCCCCAATGATCTGACCAAGGACACCATTCCACCTCCAGTAACTTTCAAACATCCAAGCCCCAGCAGCTGGCCATCAGAATCTAATCAATTCTCATCCCCAAGTCCCCTGCCCAATGTGTGTATACCCTCCTATCCCCCCAGCACTCTCTACCTGCATCCACCAGAACACTCAGCCTTTCTACTTCCTCCCATGCTGCCAGTCCTCCACTCTGACCCTCAGCTCCTCTTTCTCCATCTGTTCTATCCAACAGTATATCTCAGACCATATTGTAGTCTCCACCAAGCATATCCACCCCAGCCTTTGCAAGGATCCCACTCTTCTGAAGGCCCTTCACCCAATCTACACACTCACCTCATATAGCAGGGTAGTAACAGGAGCCCACTGTGACTGGCTCACATCCTATATATATTCACTCACCCCAGACCAATCTTTCCCCCTAGCTCTACATATCTCTTATCTCTCCTCTGCCTTTCTGTATCAGAATCCCAACCTTTCCCTTCCAAACTACCTCATCTCCTCATTTCTTTATCCATTCCAGTCTATCCAAATCATCTTCACACTTGATATCCTGCAAGAGGAAGAGATCAGTCTCCAATCCCTTCAGCCAAGTAAAAATATTCCTTTGTCAATAAGCACTCCATAACCTATTTATGTTCAAAGAAAAAATATTGGTTATACTATTCATAATGAAGTATAGTGTATTTATCCAGTCCATCTCTACTGCTCTATATTCATTTCTTCCTGCACTATGTCCAGATTATATTCCACAGTCACTGCCTCCTCTTCAGTCCTCTGAGCCTCCAATCCAGCCAACAGCTCATTTATCTCCCTATCTGCCTCCTCCTCAAACTCCTCTTGGTACTCCAGGCAGGCCTCCTGCCAGAGCTGCAATCTATGTCACTTAGCCCAACAGTATTTGGCCCTCTCACCAGCAACTCCTGCTAGCTCTGTCTCCCACTCCTTATCTATCTCATACTCTTCCTCCTCCAGATACACCACAAGGATCTCTATCTTCAATGCCAACTCCATGCCATCTCCCTGCAGGATTCACGCCCAATGCTCATCACTCATTACTCTCAAGTCCACCTCCCCCAACTCTTCAGCCACCAGGTTGTTCATTATCCTATACATCCAAAGTAGGATTCCTACCTCCTTCCTCTCAGAAGTCACTGGTCTCCTGCTGTCCAACATCATGGTGTCAGTCCCAGCACTTGCAGCCTCATCCCACATCTCTGGGATATCCACTAGTTCCTCCTCTCCAACCACCACCACCTGTCCCCCATTCACTACCTCAGGAACTCCAAATTGCACTCACTGGGCCCCCTTTATTGACACATCCTCTCCCACCCTACTCTGGGAAGCTGGACCTCACCTGATAAGAGGGGTAGGGGTAGGCGATCCCTCCTAGTCCTCTTCCCAGACCTCCAATATACCATCAGTATATGGGTCATTACCAGCTGCTTTCCTGTCCTCTCCTGTTCTCTTCCCTGCACTCCCACCATCCTTGCTGGCCCAGACACTTGTCTTGGCACCCCCTGATTCCACCATTCTACCTGCTTCCTTCTGTAGTTGACTTTCCATCTTAGCCAGTAGCTCCTTCTGATTCTTACATCTCTGAGCTTTTTCCCATTGCCCCTTGTCTACTTGAATCCACTTCCCATCCACCACCTCTAAGTGTGTTGACTCTACAAAAGTCTTCCAAGCCTTCACCTACTGCTCCACCACTCCACTCAGCTCTTCCAGTGCCTCTAGCAAGTCCTCTTCCTCCTCCTCACTCCCCTTCACCCTTGTTACCTTGTACAAGATTGCCCTCCAGACCATTCCTGAAGACCAGTCCCTTGCCTTCTCAGTAGCTTCTTTCCCTACTAGCTGAATTCTCACATCCACATCTCCAGTCCTGAGCAAGGTCCCTTCCCAGACTCTGAATCTGATATCCACTATCTCTCTATACTCCACTATGACCTTCTCAACTCTCCTTCTCATCTCCACCACCATCACCATGGGCACTCCTTTCACCAGTAGTTGGATCACCCTGGGGTCCTATTTCAGGCAGCATACCATCAGAACACATACCTCTCCAACTATCAATCCAACCTTCAGCACTTCCTCCAGAGGCTTGGTCTCCTCAAAGCCCATCTCCACTCCCTCCAATCCCTTCAGGAACTTTATGGATGCTGCTCCAGCCACCTGCTTAGCAATAAGCCCCAGTACTATTTTCACTATCACTACCAGGCCCCAGAAGTACAATGTTACCATAAATGCCAAGATTAATTTCTTGAGTAATAGAGCTACTGCCATAACATTTTAGCATAGTTTATTTCTTTTCTTTGTCTTTCTTCAATATTCTATGACCTTCCAGTACTTTCTGAATGCTTAGAAATTCTTTCTTGGCACCGAGCATCCTCTAGTACTTATTTAGTTAGTCACTGAATGTCCTGGAAACTTGTAGAACTTTATTTGTCATCATTTATCATCTTTGCCAAGAACTTTCCTCTTGGCATTTTCCTTTGATTTCTCAGATCCTTCCAGATCCTTCTTTCATATCTTGTATAAATACCTCCTTTGTTCTCATAAATAAAGTCTCAGAATATTTTCTCCCAGAAATCCTTCAAGAATACTTGAACTCTTAAGTATCTCTTTGAGTTACTTAGAACTACCAGAACTAGTCGCTTCCTTATTTAGAAACTAGAACCATTACACTTGGTAGCAGCAGTTAAGTTACACCTAGCCTTATCAAGACACCTCTCAAGATATCAGTCACAACACTATGGAGGATAACAGGTGGAATCCTTCATACAGTACCTACAGTCCAGGCAACATCTCATATAATCAGCAAGAAGAAGAGGAACAGCAAAACCCTACTCAGTCAAATGGGGCCATCGAGAGTCTTTTACAGACCACACTAGCTCAGATCACCCAACTCCAAGAACACATAGAAAGAAAGGAAAGCAAGGCCTCTGCTCATATCTCTGCACCTCTACCAACATCAATACATCCAACAGCAGTTACTATCAAGTCTCAGAAGCCTGACACTTTTGATGGTCAAAGAGGAGGACTATCTACTGATGCCTGGCTTTTCCAATTGGAGCAATATGGAGAACTGACCAATTTGGAAGAAGCAATACTAGTCCAATTCACTGCCGCCACACTCCTCTGAGAGAATGCTGCAATCTAGTGGCGAAATCATATTCAGAATACCAGATTCTCTGGCCAAATTAAGACCTGGGGTGAATTCTCTGATGCTATTTAAGGCCAATTCAAACCAGTCAACAGCACTAAGGCCATGCGAGACTATCTGGCAAATGTCAAATAACTCAAGTCTGTGCAAGTATACAATATACAATTCCTGTTAATCCTGCTAAAATTACTACATGTCACTGAAGCCGAGAAGGTCGACAAGTACATCCGAGGCCTGAAAGGTCAAACCCGAGTTTGTGTCAAACTAGAAGAACCCAAGGACCTAGATACAGCAATGAAAATTGCTGATAGGTTTGATGTTATCACCTATGGTCACCACTTTGAACAGAAGAGACCACTTTTCAACAATAACAACAACTACAAAAGGGAGGAATCCAAAGTCAGAACTGTTGGACCTGCAACAAGAGCAAGAAAGGCAAGCTTACACCTGAGGAAAAGGAGCACCTCAAGAAGACTGGAGCCTGCTTCTTTTGCTATCAGCCTGGTCACATTGCAACCAAATGTCTCAAGAAAACTGCCAAATCAAAGAGGATCCTAGTTCTGTCCAAAGACACTCAAGGTCAATCAGTTGAACAAGAAGTTGTACTCAATTTCATGCGAGTCAATCCCAAGGCCCAGATCCCTCAAGCACAGTCAGAAGGAGCCATTGGTTTGAACCTTCAAGCAGTGCAACAAGTCACTATTCCAGCATATGAGAGAAGGCCTATTCCAACTGACCTTTCAGTCAAAATCCCCAAGGAATATTATATAAGAATTGCACCAAGATCTGGCTACAGTTTCAAGCACTCATTGGATGTTGGTGCTGGAGTCATTGACCCTGACTTCTGAGGTGAAATGCAAGTCCTGCTAGTCAACCACAAGAACCAACCATACACCGTCAATGAAGGAGACAGAATTGCATAGCTCATTCTGGAGTGAGCCACCCTACCAGTCATCAAAGAAGTCACCAAGCTGTCTTCAACCAAGCAAGATCAGAAAGGCTTTAGCAGTACTGACAAAGTTGCAAGCATAGCCAAGAACCAAGCCAATTCAATGCTCATTTTCCAAGGTCTAGTCAAGGGACAAGAACTAGATGTTCTCATAGACAGTAGAGCTGTTGGGAACTTCATCAACAAGAACCTCATTGATAAGCTCAAGATTCTCACCAAACCAGCTGGTAAGAATGGTGGAGTTATCACTGCCGATGGCACCACCTTACTAATCAACTCAATTGCTGCTAAACTTCCCCTCAAGATCCAGAAGTACTGGAAATGTTTAGATTTCGAGATAGCACAATCTAATCCTAGGCAAACCCTGACTTACATGATACAACCCTCAGATTGATTGGACTAAGAATGAAGTCACCTTGATTCAGGATAGAGCCAACATTACCATCAAGCCAGACAAGACTCAGATGAGAACCCCAATTGCTACCCTTTTGGCAATTCAGTTCAAGAAGACCCTCAAGAAAGCTATCTGTGCCTTTGTGGTACTGATCCAACCAAAGAAAGAAGACAAGAAGCTATCAATTGGTGAAAGCATCAAGTTATTGCTGAACAAGTATAAGGATGTCTTCCCGGACAAACTACCTGGCCTACCACCTTCAAGAGACCATGACTACGAAATCAAGTTGGTACCTGATGCAGCTATACTTAAGAAGAAAATGTACCATATGTCTCTACTCGAAATTGAAGCAGTCAAGAAAGAACTCAATGAACTCATTGAGTGAGGAGCCATTCAGCCAAGCAAGTCACCCTTTGGTTCCCCAGTCCTATTTGTCAAAAAAAAGGATAATACTCTGCGAATGTGCATAGACTACCGAGTACTCAACAAGATCACAGTCAAGAACCATTACCCACTACCACTTATAGATCAAATCTTTGATACTCTCAAAAATGCAAAGTACTTCACCAAGATTGATCTCACCTCTGGATATCACCAAATTCGAATCAAACCAGAAGACATACCCAAGACTGCCTTCATGACACCCTTTGGACTCTATGAATTTCTAGTCATGGCCTTTGGTCTCACCAATACACCAGCAATCTTTCAAGATCTCATACAAACTGTCTTCAAGGATCAGCTCTATATCTTTGTACTTATATATATTGATGACATCCTGATTTTCAATAGTACTGAAGAAGAACACCTCAAGAATATTGAATAAGTCCTCAAGATCCTCTGTGAGAACAAGCTCTATGCAAAGCTCAAGAAATGTGAATTTTTCAAGGATCAAGTCAAATACCTTAGACACATTGTATCAGCCAAAGGAATTCAAGTAGACCTAAGGAAAATATAAGCTATTGAACAGTAGCCTGTACCAGCAAACCTCACTGAACTCAGGTCCTTCCTTGGTCTGACTGGATACTACTGTTGATTTGTCAAGAACTTCTCTGGCATTGCAGAATCTTTAACAAATCTCCTGTAAAAGGAACCCAACTCTGACCTCTATGTCCCCTACATCTGGGATGCTTTCTGTCAACAAGCTTTTCAAGAACTCAAGAACTGCCTGACCCATGCACCTGTCCTTAGAAACATGGACCCAAACTTGAAGTTCATGGTTACTATAGATACATCTAACTTTGCCATTGGTGCAGTCATTTCTCAAGATGATGGTCAAGGACACCGACCTATTGTCTTTGAGTCAAAAAAATTGTCCTCAGCTGAACAAAAGCTGGCTACTCATGAAAAGGAACTCCTGGCAATCATGTATGCCCTCAAGATCTGGTGACAATACCTAGAAAGAGTTGAGGTTGATGTGGTCACTGATCACAGGTCCCTTCAGTACATCAACACTCAACCAACCCTTTCTCGCCAACAAGCCAAGTGGAGTCAACTACTTCAGACCTTTACCCCAAATATCATCTATAAGCCTGGCAAAACTCTAGTTATACCAGATGCACTTTCAAGAAGACCTGACCTTGCTGCAATTTTACAAGTCACCATGGCACCTGAATTCCTCAATCAGATCAAGAAGGCATATGAATAAGACTCTCTGGTTCTACAAAGGAACACCAAGGAATTCAAGAAAAGGTACACTATCAAGAACCACCTCATGTACTATTAAGACAAAGTATATATTCCTGTTAACCCTGAACTATAGTATAAGATTCTTCATGAATATCATGATTCCCCACTAGCTGGTCACCTTGGAACTGAGAAGATCATCAAGAATATCCAACGAGACTACTACTGGCCAAACATGCTCAAGGAAATCGAGGAGTATGTCCAAAGCTGCAATCTTTGCCAAAGAAACAAGTCAAGTAACCAAGCACCCGCCGGTCTTCTGCAATCTCTGCCAATTCCAACCAAGAAGTTCGAACAAGTCACAATGGACTTCATTGTGCAACTCCCATGAACCAAAACAGGCTATGATGCTATTGTTGTGTTTGTAGACCATCTCACCAAGATTATAATCGCCAAGCCAACTACAACCAATGCCACTGCCCCAGAAATTGCAAGAATCTTCTTCAAGACTGTCTTCCACCATTATGGACTTCTCTGAGTAATTATTAGTAACCGTGACCCCAAGTTTATAAGTCACTTCTGGCAAGCACTCTTCAAGACCCTTGGAATCCAAATTGCTATGTCTACTGCCTTTCACTCTCAAACTGATGGACAGACTGAGCGAATGAACAGAACACTTGAACAAATACTCAGAAACTATGTATCTTATGAGCAAGATGATTGGGACCACTATCTGACCTATACCAAGTTCACCTACAATAATGCCAATCAATTATCAACTGGCCTTTCTCCATTCCAGCTACTTCACGGTCAAAACCCCAAGACCCTTGCAAGCCTAGTCTCATTCCAGAAATCCAGTCACACACAAGTCTCCACAGCCCAGAACCTTATTGACAAAATGGATTCCCTTCTCAAGATTGTCACTATGAACCTACAAAAGGCTCAGCAACATCAAGCTAAGTATGCAGATAAGAAGTGGCAAGATGTCATATACAATATTGGTGATATGGTTCTACTCAAAGCCGACAACATCAAGGCTCAATCTCAAGTCAACCACCAGTCAGCCAAATTCCAGCCCAAGTACCTTGGACCCTTTGAGATCACTGAGCAAGTCTCCACCTGGTCTTACTATCTCAACTTGCCAACAACTATACATATACACCCAGTATTCCATGTATCACAACTCAAGGCCTGGAACCAGTCACCCCTATATCTTGGCCAAATTCTGACACCATCAGCACCAGTTATAGTTGAAGACCACATCAAGTATGAAGTTGAGAAAATCTTAGACAAGCAAGTCCAATACCGTCGCACAGAATACCTAGTCAAGTAGATGAGTTACCCTGAATATAATGCTACCTGAGAACCTGCTGCCAATCTCAAGAACTCTCAAGACCTCATCTAAGAGTTCAAGCAAAAAGAAACTCATTGACTGCCCATGAGATTCTCTCCTTAGATAGTAGATGACCTACTGTACTAATCAGGCATATTATGCATTGAGGCTCTCTAAGGGATACAGCATCAGAAATAAGAGATATAGGAGAACCCTATAAATCCTGCAACCAATGAGGTTCAAACCAGTTCTCATCCAATCAAGATGATACTTTGGCCCTCGCCTTATACAAGGATGGCCAATCCTTGCCAATGAGTTGATATATTTAATTTGAAGTTTCTTTTAATCTTATTGTTTATTATGTGTAACTTTGAGAATTCAATGAGAATATTGATTCTTAAGGAGGGGAAGATGTAATATTTTAGCATAGTTTATTTCTTTTCTTTATCTTTCTTCAATATTCTACAACCTTCCAGTACTTTCTGAATGCTTAGAAATCCTTTCTTGGTACCAAGCAATCCTCTAGTACTTATTTAGTTAGTCACTGAATGTCCTGGAAACTTGTAGAACTTTATTTATATCATTTATCATCTTTGCTGAGAACTTTCCTCTTGACATTTTCCTTTGATTTCTCAGATCCTTCCAGATCCTTCTTTCATATCTTGTATAAATACCCCCTTTGTTCTCATAAATAAAGTCTCAGAATATTTTCTCCCAGAAATCCTTCGAGAATACTTGAACCCTTAAGTATCTCTTTGAGTTACTTAGAACTACCAGAACTAGTCGCTTCCTCATTTAGAAACTAGAACTATTACAGCCAGGCCTGTCACACCATCTGCCAAATCTCCTTGCCTTCTAAGCCTCAGCCACTCAACTATGCCATCAGCAGTCATATCTGGATTTTTTTCCAGATTGGCAGTCCTGTTGCCATCAGCTATTATACTCTTCCTAGCCACTACTCCCCCAGCTCCACTGCTCTCATCACCAAGGGCTACTCTCCCATGAACTGCTGTCTTCTCCATCTCCTTGCCTTTCCTCAGCCAACTCTCCAACTCAGATGTCTGCTGCCTCCCCTTTACCATCTCTGCAAAGCTCGCCCTCTCAGACCCCTGTCCTCTACTGCTACCTCCTCCTCCTCCTTGTCCTCCTGCCAACAGCTCCCTCATGCCTCCCCCCAGGCCAGGACCTCTCCCCACCTGCTGCCAGTTGAATGTACTAGGGCTGCCCTGCCCAGTATACACCCCAGATTGCTTGCTGTTTGCCATTGTCTTGGTATCTTTCTTCAATAAATAACTTGAAAGTATATTGTAAAAGTATATATAATATGAATGGTAGCTGAGAAAAGGCTGGCAGATGTGCTCTTCAGACCTTCTAATACCTAGAGTGTGGACATGCTGGGCAATGTTCAGGGGAATTCTATTCATGAAGGTCATTGGACCTATGATGTCTTAGTTAGTGATATTGAATCTAGCTGTATGCATTCTCTTCTAGATTCTTGTGAAGAAGGCTCTGGGTGATTCCCCAAGATTCATCTTTATCCTCATAATAGATTCTTGAGTCTTGTGGCAGGTTTCATTTTCTGTATTTTTTCAATGAGCCAGTGAACCATGGCTACATATTCTAGCTCATAAGATGCTACTGCTTGTATTTGTGCTACTAGTTCTGAGTGTGGATTATTTGTTGTTTGGTGGAAAATTCCTCTAGCTAGTTCTCTGAGCTGGGTCTTGTAGATGGCAATTTTCCTTTTATCTGAGAGATTCCTCAGAGCTGCAATTCCCTCAATTCCATTAAGGAATTCTCTAGGATCTTCCTCTGGATATTCTGTAAAGATTGGTAATGAGGTGGCTATTTTGTCATCACTTTCTTCTAATTCTGGTTCTGGTCTGGATTCTGATTCAGATTCTGACTCTGATTCACTTTCTGAACTATTACTGGAAATGAGAGTACTTGGGTATCTTGAGGATGGTGTTCTGGGCCTTAGATAAAGTAGAATGAGTCTAGGTATTCTTAAAGGAGCTACTTCTAATTCTGTAAGAGGTGGTGGTAAAGGTTCAATGAGTGAGATTGGTGGGACCACTGTGGGGTATCTGGCTATAGGATTTCAGGCTTGTGTAATGAGTTTTTAGACAAGTTCTTCAAAATTTCTAGCAGGGCCACTTGTATTGTCTGGTTGATCTGGTTGGAGATTTTGGGCTATACTAGCTTCTGGTTCTGATTGGGATCCTTCTGATGCTACATAGTTGGCAAGTCTTGAGGTAATTACTTCTCTTTCTATCCAAATATTGATGATGACTAGTTCTTCTGTAGTGGTAGAGATGGTATTATATCAAATATATCTAGTTTGACTGTAGGTTCCTGTGAGCTAAAAAGTTACATTAATTTGAAATCTTCTCAGTTGAGCCTCCAAATATAATATGTCTGACTCAATGGAGACAAATTATAAGATTGAGAGTAGATGTAGTTTGGCTTGAGCCCACAGTTACTTTGTCAAAAGCAATAAAATATTCTAAGATTTCTTGATATTTAGTAATATAATGGTCAAATCTAGATACAATAGTTGATTTATATATTGATTTCCTTATTGGGATAGTTCTTGGGAGTAGCAGTGATTTGTATATATATAGTAGATGATTTGGTGTAGTACAGTGATCTCCTTATATATAATAGTCTAGCAATTTAGCAGTTTCCTTCTTGAGTGG
>RBNI01006685.1:0-11078 GCA_003990745.1 Jimgerdemannia flammicorona | reverse complement strand
AAAAAAAAAAAAAAAAAAAAAAAAAAAAAAAAAAGGAAGAAGCAAGAGAAACTCTTCATCAACTACCTGATCCTGAACCTGAAGCAGGCCCTGCTACAGCCCTACCTGAATCCAAAACCAATACTGAACCAGAACTTGACTTTGAATTAAGTCTATCTGAAATCAGATATACAACTGATTCTGTCTACTTTGATGCTGAGCAAACCCAAGTACATGGGGACCAAACCCAAGAGGAGGAGGAGTATCTCAGTGAATTCAATCCCGGATATACTGCCGAAGGAGACATACCTCCATCAGGACAGAATACACCTACACAGCAACAGACAGCCATTTATCAAGCCCTTACTCCAGACCCACAACTATTACTTCAGCAACTTACACAGACTCAAAGAACCCCATCACACTCTGCACCAGCACCTCAAGTAGTACCAGTAACACCACTACCAGTAGTTCAACCACCTCCAGTAAACAACATGGCAAACCAACAGATTATAGACCTTACAGCCCAGGTAGCTATAATGGCAGCAACCATTACTGCCTTAGCTGAACAGACCCAACCTACAAAAAATCTAAGTCTACCTACCTTCAATGGTACTGCACAAGAAGTCCAAAGCTTCATTAGTATAGTTGATACCAACTTCGAAGCCAATCAATGGACTAATGAACGAGTTGCTGACTATGTTCTGACAAACAATCAAGACCACACTTTGGAACAACTCTTTGCTACCACTACAGCCTATGTCCACTGAGTTGTTACATTCTTCCGAGGACCTGCCGAAGAATGGTGGCGAACCCTTCCTGAAAAACCCCTCACATGGGACACCTGACCTGCAGTAGTTGCTCAGAATGCAGCAAATAATGCCCCAGGATATAGAGACCATCCTGCAGCCCCTGGACTTAAACAACTCATGATTGCTCAATATCGCAGTGAAACCATGATTGCTGAATCCCGAGTAAAACTCCGCAACCTCAAATTTGATGTACATGGCAAGGAGGAATTCGAAACCTTCTGTACAAAACTCGAGTCACTCCTGAACACTGTTGGCCTAGGATATATTGCCAATGATGGAGTACGAAATGGTATAAGAGCAGATCATTTATTTGATGCCCTGCCAGAATGGCTTAGTAGAAAAATCCAAGAACAAGGATGCCCAGTTGGTTGTGACCACCAACAATGGTACCTGGCAAGAATCAAGACTATGGTCAAGCGGATCCTAATAGCTGGACCCATTCTGCCCTGAAGACAATTCAACAACAAGGAAAAGACTTGGACCAAGAAAGAAGAACCCAAGCATGAAGTATCCTGAGCTCCCTCAGCATCCACTTCGTGGACACCCAGAAATCATGAACCCACCCAGCCGAGTACCTTCAAGAAACTCACTGAAGGCGAAAGGAACGAACTTAGAAGAAGCGGAGCATGCTTCTATTGCCGAAAGACAGGACATATGGCCAGTGCCTGCCCTAACCGAAAACCCTGAACAGCAACATGAGCAACTGTTACCACTCTACACCACCTCAACAATCTGACCACCAGGATACTAGACTTTGTCAAGTTAAGACAAACTGCTAAGGCTCCAACCAAAGGAAGTCAAAAAGCAGCTGGATATGACCTATATATAGCTGAAGAAGCTACAGTCTCCAACCGAGAAGTCAAACAAGTCTACACAGGAATCAGTATCTAAATTCCTGAAGGACATGTTGGAAGAATATGTTGTCGCAGCAGCCTAGCATTGAAAGGACTCTCAGTAGAAGGAGGAGTCATTGACGAAGATTATACAGGCGAAATTATTGTCCTCATCCGAAACCACAGTTGGACACCCTTCAAGATTCCCACTGGATTCTGTATTGCCCAGATCCTATTCGAAAAAATCAAGTCAATCCTGATAGTCAAGGAAGTCCCTGAACTACTGCCCACCATCCGAGGATCTAAAGGATTTGGTTCATCAAACAAGGCATCAGTCCAACCTACCGTGAACAAAGAAGAATAATTCTACAAGAAAATAGAAGATGGATATGTACCAAGTGGCCGATGTCTCCATGGCATTGGAATGTATTCTTCTCGAATGATTGATGATTACTTCTCTTGTGTCAATGAACTGGCTCAAAGAAGAACCAACAGAAGGAAAGCTCCTACAACTAAAATCACCACCATTGGATCAGACAAACTGCTTACACTTAAAGCTTTTGTTAACCGAGCACCTGTCAAGATCATGATAGACAGCAGTGTCTCAGGCAACTTCATCAATGAAGAAACAGCCAACAGACTCAAGGTCTTCACCTCTCCGGTACAACAAACTCAAACAGTTGCTACAGCTGATGGAACCTCACATGTCATTAGCAAGGAAGTCCACAACCTACCCTTCCAAATCGGTGACTATCGAGTACATGTTACCCTTCAAATTGTACCACTCCCTGACAATGAAATCATCCTTGGAACTCCATGGTTAAAACAAGAGAACCCCATGATCAATTGGGTAAACCATTCTCTGACCATCAAGAAAGGACGCCACAACTTCAAACTGCAAGGCAAAAAGGACACACTCAACTCTAGTAACCCTGGACCAAAGATCACCCACATCAATAAGCTACAACTCAAGAAATTAGCCAAGAAATGCCCTCTCTTCGCCATCTCCATCTGTCCATCCAAAGGAGAACCTGAGAACTCTGAAGAAGACTTTTCCAAAGTTGACAGCCATGTCAGACCACTACTCCAGAAATTCCGAGACATATTCCCGAAGAAACTCCCAAAAGGCCTACCTCCCAAATGAGCAGTAGACCATGCCATCAAGACTATTCCAGATGCCAAGCCAGCCTTCAAGTCAATCTACCACATGTCTCCGAGAGAAATCGATGCACTCAAAAAAGAAATTGACGAACTCCTGGAACAAGGATTTATCAGACCCAGTGTATCACCTTATGGTGCACCAGTCCTCTTTGTTGTCAAGAAAGGAGGAGACCTGCGAATGTATATTGATTACTGCGACCTCAATGAACAGACCATCAAGAACTGTTGCCCACTACCCAGAATTGATGAAATATTCGATAGGCTTACCAACCCACAATTCATGAGCTCCTTTGACCTGTGAAATGGTTACTGGCAAATTGCTATGAAAGAAGAAGATATCTACAAGACAGCCTTCCAAACCCACTATGGACATTTCGAATTCCTCGTTATGCCCTTTGGCCTAACTAATGCTCCTGCAACCTTCCAGACACTGATGAATACCATCCTGTATCCATACTTGGACAAATTTGTTATTGTCTACATTGACGATATTCTAGTCTTCAGCAAAACCCTGGAGGAACATCTCAAACACCTTGAGCTAGTACTACTGAAACTCTGAGAGAACAGACTCTTCACAAAACTCAGCAAGTGCGAATTTCTCCTGAAAGAAATCCAATTCCTTAAACACATTGTCACGCCAAATGGAATCAAAGTGGACCCCAGCAAAATCTCCACAATCAAAGATTGGCCCAGACCCAGGAAGCTGAAAGACCTCCAGTCATTCCTGGGATTAGCAAACTATTATAGACGATTTGTTGCCAACTTCGCCAAAATTGCCACTGCCCTTACCCAAATGACCAAGCATAACAAGAAAGAAGAACAGCCCTGGACCATGAAACAAGAGAAAGACTTCAACAATCTTGCAAATTGGGGACCTGAACAAGATACCGCCTTCCAAGCACTGAAGGATACTTTGATAACCACTCCAGTACTTCAAGCGGCAAATCCTGCCCTACCATATGAAGTTACCACTGACGCCTCTGACCTAGCCCTTGGAGCAGTACTCATACAAGAAGGACACCCTGTGACCTATCACTCCCGCAAGTTCAATGATGCCGAAATCAACTATGCAACTCACGAGAAGGAAATGTTAGCCATCATAGACACTCTGATCAAATGGCGACCATACCTAGAAGGAGCACACTTCACTGTATTGACTGACCACAAGTCATTAGTCAACATCAAGACCCAGGCTACCCTTTTTCGAAAGCAAGCCAGATGGATGAAAGTTCTCACCAACTTTGACTACGAAATCCAGTACTGCCCTGGCAAGGAAAACATTGTTGCCAATGCAATCTCCAGACCACCCATTGAAGAGGTTATCCAAACTCTCACCTTGGTTACAAACTCTATCATGGAACAAATTATTGCAGCCTGTGCTGATGATAAAGAAGCTCAAGCACTCTGAGAAATCCTGAACAGTGATGATGCTGACAAGCATACCCGGTACAATCAATACCAACTCAAGGACAATACCATCTACTACAAGGACAGATTGTATGTTCCAAACAACTGAGATCTCTGAAAGACTATCCTATTCGAATGTCATGATGCCCCTACAGCTGGACATTTAGGATTTGATAAATGCTATGAAGTTATCTCCTGAAATTCTATTGGCCCCGAATAGCAGATCAACTCAAGACCTACATCACTTCCTGTGATACCTGCCAACGGAACAAGTCCTCAACACTAGCAAAACCTTGCCTACTCCACCCGATCCCAGTACCATCTGCTAATTGGGAACAAGTCTCTATGGACTTCATTGTACAACTACCCTGAACCAAGAACGGGAAAGATGCAATTGTTGTCTTTGTGGACTATCTCAGCAAACAAGCTCATTTTGTACCAACCACCACCACTGCAACAGCACCAGACATAGCTACACTCTTGTTTGATAACATCTTCCGCTATCATGGTCTCCCCAAGGTCATTGTTAGTGACCGAGACCCGAAATTCACCAGCCATTTTTGGAAAGCCCTCCATGTGCACCTTGGAACAAAACTTGCACTATCTACAGCCTTTCACTCTGAAACCGATGGCCAAACTGAAAGAATGAACCGAACTCTGGAATAAAAGCTAAGAAACTATGTTTCCTACAGATAAGATGATTGGCATAAACACCTCACTGCAGTCGAGTTTGCCTATAATAACAGTAAACAAGCCTCTCTTGGAATAACTCCATTCTTCGCCAACACTGGACAAAACCCAAACACTCCTCTGACACTCATCCGAACCACTGAAGAACCCTCTACAGTCGAAGCTGTTGAAGAATTCTTACTCTGAATATGTAATCTAAGCCAGATCACAATTGAAAATTTATCACGAGCTCAAGAACAACAGTCACAGTATATTAACCAACATCGCCAAGAAGAAACCTTCAATATTGGAGAAAAAGTTCTATTAGACATCCGAGGATACCGAGTTGACAACCTCAAGCACAGACTATCTACAAAGCTGAACAGCAAGTTCATTGGACCATTCGAAGTCATTTCATAAGTCTCTCCAACCTCCTACAAATTGGCGCTATCAGACACCATTAAGATTCACCCAGTCTTCAATGTCCAACGTCTCAAGCGATACAATGACAATGATGATGAACTATTCCCGAACTGAACTACAAAACCACCTGCACCTGTCATCATTAATGACCAAGAAGAATACGAAGTTGAACAAATCCTCAACAAACATGGCCACAAGAACCACCCTGAGTACCTCATCAAATGGAAAGGTTATCCGATCCATGATGCAATATGAGAACCCAAGACCAATCTCCAGAATGCTACCAACTTTATTCAAGAATACGATTCCTTGAACAACTGAACACTAAATAGTCCTACACCTATCAGTACAAAACATATATTACCCTCCTGAACATTATAATTATCACGAACCTAATCAAGAACTCAGCAAGACATACCGACCCTCTGGAAAAATAGCAAAACTGAAAGCCAGCCTATTCTCCCCATACTACTGGTGGGAAACGAGGCATAGACATTTAAGAAGATTCCTTAGAGGAAATTCTCCAGCAGTGAATGACGTCAGAATCACTTCTGGCACATGGCATTGAACACACAACTCTTTAACGTGTGAATCCAATGCATTAGGCAACTGTACTACAAGCATGCCACTTTCTGAAAAAATGGACTTTACCGGACTTTTGACCTCCTAAATGGTGTAATAACACTAGAACATAATTAGAAGGCCCCGACGAGGACGTCGAAAGCTAAGAAGGGGAGAGTTGTAAGCGCACAACCTCCAAGCCACAGAAATCACACGTCACCCTCTTAACAAGCCACCGAAATCACACGCGACCTCCGAACAAATCTGGAAATCAGCTGCATGATCATGAAGCTGAGTCAAACAGAAGTCACAGCACACAAAGCTGAGTCAATATGAAGTCACGGAACACAAGGTTCGCACAAACAGAATCTTACCAATTAAGAACAAATGCATATATACTGAGGTCCGAGATGCATCAAAACAGGGAACCAAAACAAACAACAACCACAACTTCCAAACACACAAACATGACCACTGAGATCTACAACCGCATCTACACTGACATTTGGAATACCATTGTCAACTGAGCCACACCCCCCCTGCCCCTCATGAATATCCATAGCCTTGCACCCCTCTACTTCGTAGAAGCCCGATGGAATGCCCTGAACATGCTTAATGAGGCCCACCAGATCGGACAAATCTCAAGCTACTACCAGATCGGCCGCCTCCTGGAAGACATGGTCGAACACCACCATGATACAGACATTACCCAGATGTCTCAACACCAGAAGCTCATTGCCCGCAAACACCGAGAACTCTTCTATGAGTATAGTACCTTTATTCCCCACCTCTGAGTTACTACCAGCGAAATGGTTGCTACCCTGTCCTATGGTCAAATCGATGACATAATACAAGAACTCAACCACAAGTATATCAAGTACGTTCAGACTACTGACAGAACCTTCCCACACCCTGACGACCACATCCTGCAAATGCTTCAAGTTGGATACACCATGAAGGACGTCTACGATATAATTAACTTCGATGAAGACAAAGCAGAAGACAATAATCCCTCTGATGCTGACATGACCTCAAGCCAAGGATCTCTACCAACCCTGATCACACCGCCAACCTTGCCAATAAACTTACAACAGTTCATAACCACATATGAGACTTATTGGGACAATGACCACTGATACGAATACTAACCTGCATTCACCCCCGATTACTTCAACTACAATGAAGAGACTGGAGAATACAACCTATACCTCCAGACAACCCTCGAGGACAAACCAACAACTCCGCCACCTGAGTACAAGCAATATGAACCACAGCCACCAGCTTACTACAACCCCATAACTCATAGTGCTGTAACCTACAGAAGGTATGCAGATAGTGAATCTGATGAAAGCGAAGACAATGCACCCCTCCTTCACCCACCAACACCTTACCCAGCATACGAGACAGATGATGCTATCTTGTGGGACGGAGATGAAGTTCCAATATATTATTACCTCAGCCAATAAGGAGAAGTAATCCGCAAACCACTCTTCCTAGATGACTACTTCATCAGAGATGATATCATTGATAGTGATGTCATCGAAGACTACCCAGACAGCGTGTAAACCTATAAATAGATTAGCAGTCATAGTATAGTTAGATTAGCTTTGTATGATGTAACTGTGAACTGACTCAGCAGTCAGACGATCTCTTGATATGTCAGATTACACTTGTACTACGTAACTATATTCCGACTCAGCAAAGTACTTAGTGCTACATCCATATCTAGCCTAGTCCAGATAGCCCCTCACTAGTATAAATACCCCCTCCCCCAGACCTCAGAATCTCAGACTCAAACAGACCTGAACAATCTGAACACAACTCCTGAGCACTTCCCCACAATATCCCTTCACACAAATACTCCTAGTATAGCAATATCATGAATAGCAAATAAACCTATTTAATAACCTACAAACTACTCTTAAGTAAATCTGCTCTCTGTTAGGTCCCACTCCTAACCCTGTCACAAAATTTCCTAATTGGGTATTGTCTGCAGTGATATGCCAATTCAACTAAGCTGGTCTTAGTTTCTTGAACTTCCTGAAATATGGATAATCCTGAATATCCAGAACTAGTCTGAAAAAGGACTTTGGTTGAGACGTCAACCCGATCTTGAAATCAATAAGTGTAGAGGATGTACTCCATATGAAATTGATCTTGACCATAAGAAAACGGTCTTCCAGAATATTCAGAACTTCCAGAAAACCCTTTCAGAACTATGTAACAGTTACCCTAAAAAGCAACCCTCTTACAAGTACCCTCTATTACTCAATTTAATACTATTTACTATATCTCCTTCTTCATCTCTTTCAATTTGACATAGCCTTACCTCATCTCATTATATTACTTATTCAATAATATGCTACTCATTCTATCCATCCAATTAATTAGTAGGGTAATTAATTCAGATAAATTAAATAAATAAATTAACTTGTTATATTAACTATTTTTTCTTATATACTCTATCTTATCTGCTATTAAGTTAATAAATAAATAACTATATTATCTAATTCTCCTATATATTATATTCTATTCTATTCTATCCTACTCAATAATTATCAAAAAGAGAAATATTCAAGATAAAAATCACTTTTAGGGTAATGATAAATTCTTTCTCATATAAATAGTATACAGACTACTGATCAAATATAGTAATGTTGATAATAAAGTAATAATAGTGATAATGGTAATAATGGTGATAATAGTGGTTGGAGAGAGTTTTGATAAAAAATTATAGAGATTCAGATCTCAGAATTTATTAACCTTATAGCTATTATATAGCAGTCTTTGTAGAGTAGCTAATAAAGATATAGGTTGTAATTATACAATATATATTTTTAATTATAAGATGATTGATTTCACTTTGATCTAAATTTTATTTTATTTTATTTTTTTTTCTTTTTATCCTTAGAGCCTACAACTCTATAATAAGATCTGCTATCTTTATTCATAATATCTAGTTAAGATAAAGAAGTCTAGAAAATTATTTAAGATATATCTTTAGTAGTTAGTTATTGAGTTAAGATATTATATGACTGAAATCTCAAAAGGAATAAAAATAAGTATTTATAATCATTCTTATATAACTCAACTATATGTAATTTAGCTAAATTTACAATAACTTATATTTCAAACTACAATCTATTCTCAGATTAAGACTTAGTTTAATTATAGAAGGAAATTCAAAGTAAATATATCTAGCTTCTGATAAATTAAAGAAGTTGAGAGCTAGTTATTCAGTATAAGTAATATTAGTATAATTATTAAGGCTTAGGACCAATATTCAAATTAAAATTAATTATTCTTAACTAAGAAATCTACTGGCTGAAAGAAGTCTTTAAATAAAAAAAATTATATTATTATTAATAAATATAGAGAGGTGTTTATACTAGTGATGTAGAGTCTCTTTAATGAAGAACTTTACTACTATATTAATTAGATTTATGAGAATTTCATATATCAAATATTAGGTAATAGAGAAAAGTGAGTATAATAAGTAAAGAGGGGAAGTTTGAATAAGAAATAAATATATAGTAATATTAGCAAAAGGTGGGTTTCTTTATTTTTTCAAATTTCTCACATCTGATAATTTTTAAAGAAATTAATGAATCTTATTAAAAATATTTAAAGATATATATACAGAATACTATACTCCAGAGATATACAAATACTATACTTTAGAGATATATAGAATACTATACTCTTATTGAAATTTTAAAAGTAAATTAAAGATTAAGTTACTTAAAAGTATAATATAGCTTGTATAATAATTACAGCTATGTTCTGAGAATATTTGAGTATATTGCTGGAGTGAACAGCAGACTAGCTTAGCAGTATTCTCAGAATTGGATTAGGGTTAGGGGTAGAGTTAGGGTAGGGTTATGTTAGGGTTAGGTGTAGGCTTTAAGTAATAATTTATTCATTATAGAATAGGCAAAGTATATTGAGACATCAAACAGTAAAGCCACCAAAGATAAGAAGAGAATAGTTGTTCAAAATATCTAAAATATATTTAGTTAATAAAAAATAGTTATAATATTATGTAAGATAAAAAAAAAGTAAAAGAGGTCAGCAAAGTAAATAAATGGATAGGAGAAACTAATCAAAGGCCAGAGAAGCAACTAGTCAAGAAACAGACTAGATAAACTATTTTTGTTATAGCTATAAAGAAGATAAGAATATAAAAGTAAAGATAAAAGAGATTAAGTAAATATATATATATCTAGTATCAACTATAGAGTATAAATATCATCAACTGAAATATCAAATATCTGATATAAAATGAATAATTCAATATGCTCTCTACTATAAAGAAAATAGAATCAATTAGAATATATAAGAAAAAAGAAAATTCTAAAGAAAATATATAACTACTTAATTATCTAAGTTTTTTTATAATTTCAATTAATCAGAACTTAACCATAAGATGGTTATCAGAATTATGTATAGTATCTATAGTATAGTAGACTGTCTCATATAAAGCATAATGAAAAAAAATACAAGGTTCTCTTACTTTTATTATTAGTAAACCAGTCTAACTACTTATAATTAGAATTACTGTAAAAAGCTAAATATGAACTATTAAGGAGACTATACCTAGGAGATAACTTTAATAAAACCAATTACCATAGAGACAGGGACAGGGTTGGCTAAAGTAGCTATAGTATCAGATAAGAAGAGAATATATAAGTCAGAAAGAGATAGAGAGAATATAATTAGCCTCATATAACTACAAGCAGCTATGAGATATATATATCAAATAAGTATCTGAAAAAAGAAGACTTATTTCTATAACAGTTAATTCTTAAAGAAGATCTGAAAAAAGAAATAAAGTAAATACACTTTATATATCTAGTAGCTAAAGTCTCAGTACTAGTTAAGAAAGTTAAGCCAGAAAATCTACTAATAGATCTTTTTAATAATAGAACCTGAGAGATATATATATGATGAAACATTTACTAAGAGGGCTGATGGAATTATTATCAGACTTATCCCACTAGTCAAGATAGACTTAAAATATATAGCAGAGATATAATATATGATAAAGAAAAGAAAAGAGGCTAAAAATTGAATACTAAATAAGAATTTACTATAAAATCAAGCTGCCTAAGCAATAATCTCATTTAAGATCTTCTCAGGATATTTCAATATCTAAAGCCCTATAGTAGTAGCTAGACAAGATGCCCAAATAAAAAAAAAAAAAAAAAAAAAAAAAAAAAAAAAAAAAAAAAAA
>RBNI01006684.1:0-11080 GCA_003990745.1 Jimgerdemannia flammicorona | reverse complement strand
TTTTTTTAGACTTTACCATTTATTACTAATCTATTAATATGGTTACAGTATCACCTCCTACTACCCAATCCCCATAGAGGAGCTTCTTCTAACATCTTTATAAATAAAGACCACTTTCTCACTCACCACTCCAACTCTTCTCCTACTCTATCTACAGATTTTCTCTATTAAGCAATGTCTCTAACTACTCTGCAAATCCCAACTAAGCCACCAGTCTGTCAAAGTGTCTTCCATAAGCCCTTGCCATCTCAACAGTCAGACCCCTCAAGCCTAGTCTCCTTCTCTCTTTAAAAACAAATAACCAGTAACCTGTCAGCCTCATCTAAATTACCAAAACCCAACCTAAGGTAAGTCACTCCTTCCCCACCCCCCCTACCAGTCTATCCCTCAAATCCTCCCACCAATCCCATGCACTATCCCCCTATATACTACCCCAAATGATCCTCAATAGCCCACCAAAAGTCACTAAGTATCTTATACTCTCTTAGCCAATATTCAGGTATCTATATATATCCCCATTCCTGTCCTACATTGTGGCACTCCTCACAGTCGAAGCAATCCCCCTTGATAAGGTGACTTGAGCAGAAGTTGAGTATTATATTCCTCTGCAGCATATACTACCAGACTACCCAGTACTTCAGTGGTATCTATCTCCTCACCTCAGCACTCCAGACCCAGACCCCATGCCAGTTCCATTCCTCTCTGATGCCCACTAACTGCCATATGCTGGGCCACAGACCTGGCCTGGCCCCCTTTATATCACTAATATCAAACTTAATTAAGAGAATGCCTCTCAGCAACACTCTGTCCCATCTCTACATCACTGAGTCCCAAGGCACCTCTCCTTCATTTCTCTGCCAATGTATTCCAATACAGTATACCTCCTCTGCTACCCTCCACCAGAAGTCTTTATATCTCAAGTGTCCAGTATTCCAAAGCTCAATCAAGAATAGTAGATCTCCTATAGAGCCTCTTGATAAGGACCTCATCTCTCAGATCTTCTGCAACAGAGGGACCCAGCCACCCCCTCTTAACTCTACTGCTCTCTTTAACCACTATACTCTCAAGAAGTATAGTCTCTTCAGAAAGTCAACCAGCCTAAGTCCTCCTCTTGCCACTGGTAAGGACAAGACCTCCTAGCTGATCTGACTCCTTCTCCCAGCCCAGATCCACCCCTTGGCCAGTTTTATCAGTCTCTTCACTACCCAGACTGAGAAGTTCAGATAGTAAGCCAGATACTACAACTTTGGTAGCCAATAGATGTTCAAAATCGAGATATGCCCCACTAGAGACAAATAGTGACCTTCCCAACTCTACAGGGCCTCCCCCCAGATTGCAACCCTCTGCTCCCACTAAAGTCTTGGTAGGACTGACCAATATACTGACAAATAGATATCCAAGTACCACACTGCCTCTCCAGTAGGGATGATTGTTCCAATGACATCCCCTCTTATCAGATCATTGTCTAAAACCATTGTTTGTACTTATGCTAATTGAGTTTATCCCCAGAGTTCTCCTCATACCACTCTACTATCTTCTTGAGCTCCTCTACATTGGTGATAGATCTCAGGCTGACCACTATGTCATCTACAAAGGCACCAACTTTCCACCCAATTCCAAAGACTGAGAGCCCCACTATCTTCTGTCTAATTCTATCCATTAGAGGTTCTAGGGAAAGAGTATACAGAATGGGGGACAGTGAGTTCCCCTGGGGCACCCCTCTACCTAGGGAAAATGACACCTCTTTATGTCCATTATACATGAGTGCAGCCCAACTCTCTTCCAGTAGGCTGACTATTACTAACCAGAACTGATGTAGTACCCCAGTTCTATCCAATACTTACACAAGCCAGACTCACCTCACCTGATCATATGCCTTCTCCTGATCCAGGAAGACCAGTTGCCCATCCAGTCCACAAGCTTGCACCCCTTCAATAACTCTATGTATCCAAGCTATGCTGTCTCTAATGAGCCAGCCTCCTATAAAGCCCCTCTGTTCAACACCCAATACTTGCTGGACCACCTTCTGTAGCCTCATGACCACTACCTTAGTCATCAACTTTCTGTCTATATCTAGCAATATAATTGGCCACCAATTCTTCCAGTTCTCTCTCCTTCTCTTGTTCTTATAAAGCAGTATCACCAGTCCCAGATCCTGCTCCCCAACCCATCTCCCTGACTGTAATATCAAATCACACAATACTATCATCTCATCTAGTACCCCTGGGACTCTCACTATCTTCTTCCAGAAGTCCAAGGGCAGACCATCCTCTCTAGGTGCCATACCCAATATTGTTATAATAAGAACCTAGTGTATCTTCTCCTCTCAGACTGGCAATACCAAATCACTCAGCCCTTTTACCTGTGGGGGGTACCAATTCTCCAATACCTGGTCAATGATAGCAGCATCAGCCCCACTCTCCTTCTCACTCTATAATCTACTCTATTGTTCCTTTAATGATCCAAGAATGACTTATATACTATGTATCAGTATACTATCAGAGTCTAGTACTCCCTCTTACTGCTGCTTTACCCTTCTTGCCTGGAGGGCCCTAATGAGGTACTCTGAGGGCCTTTTCCCTTCCTCTAAACTCTGTCAATGAAGCTGTGCCACCAAGCTCTGCACCCTTGTCTCCTCCTCTTCCTGCAACATCTGTTGTAGTTCTTTAACCTCCATTTTCGCCTGCATTAGTCTTCAATCCTCTCCCCCTTCCAATGCTACTAGCCCTGCCCAATCTTTCAAGAGTCTAGCCAGTCTAACAGAAGCCCATCTTACCCATCATCTCCTCTATTTCCCAGCCTCCTTACCAGCCCCACTCCAGTAGACCCTGGCCATCTCTTTCATTCTTATCTACCAGACACTAACTGGGGTACCTTCTTGTCTCCAGCCCTCTACCCTCAGGAGAATGTCCTCAGCCCACTTATCCCACAGTACCCTATCATCTAATAAGGAGGAATTGAGACACTAATGTCCAGGCCCATCCCCAATCCTTCCAAAATGTCCCTGTCCTAATAGCCCCCAATGATCTGATCATAGATACCACTCCACCTCTAGCAACTTCCAAACATCCAAACTCCAGCAGCTTGCTATCAAATTTCAGTCAATTCTTGTCCCCAGGCCCCCTGCCCAATGTATATATACCCTCCTATTACTCCAACACTCCCTGCTAGCATCTACTAGAGTGCTTAGTCTTTCCACTTCCTCTCATACTGCCAGCCCTCCACTCCTGCCCTCAGCTCCCCATCCTCCATCAGTTCTATCTACCAGTACATCCTAGACTATATTAAAGTCTCCACCAAGTATATCCACTCCAGTCTCTGCAAGGACCCCACTCTCCTGGAGACCCTTCACCTAATCCACATGCTCACTCTATATAGTAGGGCAGTAACAAGAGCCCACTGTAACTGGCTCTCAACCCATATATATCTACTCTCCCCAGACCAATCTATCTCCCCAGCTCCTCACATCATGTATCTCCCCTCTGCCTTTCTCTTCCAAACTATCTCACCTCTCTATTCCTTCATCCATTCCAGTCTATCTAAATTATCCTCATACCTGACATCCTGCAAAAGAAAAAGATCAGCCTCCAATCCCTTCAGCCAAGTAAAAATATTCCTTTATTGAGAAGAGCCCTGCAACCCATTTACATTTAAAGAAAAAATATTGGTTGTACTATTCATAAGGAAATATAGTGTGTTATCAAGTTCATCCTCTACTGCTCCATATTCATCACTTTCTGCACCATGTTCAGATGGTGTTCTACAGCCTTCTCCTCCTCTTCAGCCCTCTTAGCCTTCAATCCAGCCAATAGCTCATTCATCTCTCTATCTACCTTTTCCTCAAACTCCTCTCAGTACTCTAGGCAGGCCTCTTGCCAGAGCTGCAATCTATGATGCTTGGTCCAGTAGTAGTTGGCCCTCTCACTAGCAATACCTACCAGCTCTGCCTCCCACTCCTTATCCACCTCATACCCTTCCTCCTCCAGATATACTGTAAGGATTTCTACCTTCAATACTACCACCACTCTATCTCTCTGCAGAATCTATGCCCAATACTCATTGCTTATTACTCTAAGGTCCATCTCCCCCAACTCTTTAGCTGCCAAGTTATTCATCATCCTACATATCCAAAGTAGGTTCCCCACCTTCTTCCCTCTAGGCATCAATGGCCTCTCTCCATCCAGCATTATAATATTGACCCCTGCACTCACAGACTCGTCCCACACCTCCAGGACATCCACCAGTTCCTCCTCTCCAACTGCCACTACTTGTCTACCTTTCACCACCTCTGAAACTCCAAATTGTACTTGCTGGGCCCCCAACATGGGCACATCCTCTACCACCCTGCTTCAAGAAGCCAGACCTTATCTGATAAGAGGAGTAGGAGTAGGTGAGTTCTCCCAGGCCTCCTCCCAGACCTCAAATATACTATCTGTATATGGGTCATTATCAGTCACCTCTCTGTCCTCTCCTGTCTCCTTTCCTGCAATCCCTCCACCCTCCCCAGCCCAGACACTCACTTTGGCTCCCCTTGCCTCCTCAATTTCACCCACATCCTTCTGTGGTCTACCCTCCAGCCTAGCCAGCAGTTCCTTCTACCTCTTGCATCTCTGGGCTCTTTCTCACTGCTTCTTGTCTACTTGAATCCGCTTCCCATCTACCACCTCTAAATGTATCAACTCTACAAAAGCCTTCCAAGCCTTCACCTACTACTCCACAGCACTACTCAGCTCTTTCAGTACTTCTAATAAGTCCTCTTTCTCCTCCTCACTCTCCTTCACCCTTGTCACCTTGCATAAGATTACTCTCCAGATCATCACTGAAGGCCAGTTCCTTGCCTTCCTGGTAGCTTCCTTCTCTGCCAGCTAAATCCTCACATCAACATCCCCAGTCCTGAATAAGATCCCTTCCCAAACTCTGAATCTGATATCCACCACCTCTCCATACTCAGCCATGACCTCCTTGACTCTCTTTCTTATCTCTACTGCTGTCACCATAGGCACTCCTTTCACCAGCAGTTGCACCACCCTGGGATTCTATCTCAGGCAACATGCTATCAGAACACATACTTCCCCAATAGTCAGTCCAGCCTTCAGCACCTCCTCCAAAGGTCCAGTCTTCTCAAAGCCCACCTCCACTCTCTCCAATCCCTTCAGAAACTTCACTGATACTGCTCTAGCCTGCTTAGTGATAAGCCTCGGTACTATTTTTGCCATCACTGCTAGGCTCCAGAAGTATAGCATAACTATGAACTCTGAGATTAACTTCTTGAGTAATGGAGCCACTACCAATTCCATCACACCATCTGCTAAACCCCCCTGTTATCTAAGCCCCAACTACTCAGCCCTGCTATCCACAGTTACATCTGGATTTTTTTCCAGATTGGCAGTTTCATCACCATCAGCCATCACATTCACCCCAGCCACTACACTCCCAGCTCCACTGCCTCTACTGCCAAGGGCTACTCCCCTCCCCCATATACTGCCACCTTCTCAATTTCCTTACCTTTCCTCAGCCATCTCTCTAGCTCAGATATTGCTAGTCTCTTTTCTTCAAAAACAATATTATAAGTGCTTTCCAAAGGTTGTATAACCCAAATGATATTAGAGAAAGATGTCCATCCTGCTGATTCTTATATATCTTTGTCAAACCTTATATCTATATATTGTACTTTAGACATTGTTTTTCTTATCATAGTAACTCTATACTATACTGATTAATATAGCTTAATATCTTATACTTCTTTTTGTATTTTATCTATAAAATTATATCTCTCCTAAATAAAAGGATCTTTATCATCTATATGATACTAATAGATATATATATTTATAAATTCTAGTTATTTTTATAAAAAAAAAAAAAAGATATTTAAATTATAGATTTCAATATAACTTAATATATAATAGTATATATACTGAGAGTAGTTGTAAAATATTTCTCTAATTTATCTCATTTATATTTACTCTCATAGATCTCTTTATATAGATCTGTATCTACCTCTTATATTACTTTGTTAATGAATTTATCTATATTATACTATTAGTCAGTATGTGCTCTTATATATAAAGTTGCATAGATTTTATATTTCTTATATTTCTAATGAATAATACAAATCTGATAGAATAATATAAGATTGTATACTGGTATATCTAGTTGCTATCTTAACACTCCTGCTCAATAGATTATATAACTCAAAAAAAAGAATATAAGCTAGAATATAAGCAAACTAAAGTAAACTAAACATAACCAATAGAGAGCTATGTATCTAGATAACTACAAAAGGTCAAAGTTCCCTGCTTATAAGTATGAAAATAAATAAAGAATATAGTAAAAGACTGACAATATAAGTCTGGACTAATGTAGAAATTTTCATAAGTCAAAAAGTATTCTAAAATATACAAAATATCTGAAAATATCTACAAAAATATGCTGTAACTCACTTGTAGATAAGAGATGTAACCAATATAGAACTTAGATATATAAATAGTACAAGAGGCTTTTGATAGCCTGAAAATTGTCCCATAGTTAACTAAATGCTAGTATATAGCTCATAAGACTCATTCTATAAGTATATTGCTTGAACTTTAACTTTAGAAGAGCTTTGGTCAATAAGTCTGCAATCATATACTCTATAGGGATATATAGTACTGTTTTCTTTATATTTGCATATAAAATAATTATGTATATTGATATGTTTCATTCTACTGTAATATATCAGATTCTTGGCAAGCATAATTATAGACTAGTTATCTTGGCATAGTATAGTGCTTTCTTGCATAAAGCTAAGTTCCTTTAATAGTTCATAGAGCCATATGGCTTCTTTTGTTAATAATGATAAAGCCTGATATTTAGCTAGTGTAGATGATGTTGTAATGAAGAATTGCTTATATGTTTGCTATGAGATTAAGATACTTTGTCATTTTTATTAATGTAGAAGAGATATCTAATTATAGACTGATGATCATCCAAGTCTCTAGTCCAATTGACATTACATGCCCTAGATAGCCAGATGCTATTGCTCTTGCCATTATTCTGCTTAATCTAATATCACCAAGAGTGAACATATAGTATACTGTACTCTTTAGATATCTGAAAATTCTTTTAACAGACTCCAATGTGAATTGTCATAGTAGGAGAAGTACTGCACTATCTTATTCATAGTATATTATATATCAGATCTCATTCCTAGTATAAGATATATAAGAGAACTAACTACTTGCTAATAGGGAATATTTTTGGTACTATTCTTATTATTATCCTCAAGTATAGTATCAGACTTTCTTAACTTTATAAAAGTATTTATAGGAGTACCAACAGACTTGCATTTACTTATTTTGAAACATTTGAGGATTCTTTGAGTATATGTCACTTGAGAGAGGTATATGGTATATGTATTTCTATTACATATGATAGATATCTCTAAAAGGAAGGATACATTACCTATGTTAGTCATCTTGAATTCTTAGTATAGAGTTTTCTTTACTTCATTAAGCCTGTTCTTATTAGTAATGATAATTATATCATCAACCTATATACCAATGAATACTATGCTATTATTATAATACTAGATGAATATACAATTATTCACTTCACAATACATGAACTCATTATTAAGTAGATGTTTATTAATTCTTTTTATTCCATAGTCATACTACTTGCTTAATACTGTATAGTTATATTCTTGTAGTTGACAGACATATAATTTGGTATCTACCTCACTATTCAGGAATGCTATCTTGACATCTATTTGATGGCTTTTGAGGTCATACACTATACTGATCATAAGAAGTATTCTAAGTAAAGTAAGCTTAAATACTAGAGAAAATATCTCATTATAGTCTATGCTATAATCTTGCAAATAACTCTTAGCAATAAAATGAGCTTTATATCACTCTATATTGTTATTAGCATTGTACTTTATCCTATATATCTACTTGGATCTAATTGATTGACAGTTTGGTAGAAGAGATACCAGATCCCAGATACTATTCTTAATGAGTAAATTATATTCCTCATCTATTACACATTTCCATTTTTTACTATCAGAGTATTGCATAGCCTCATTGTATATACTTGGCTTACCAGAAGATATTGTGATATATATATATATGTATACTTCAGCATAGCTTATATAGTCTTAATATTACTGCTATTTAGGGCTTATTGGTATGTTTCAATAACTTCCTAATTCTGAATATATCTTGTTTCTGGGTTTATACTTTGGCTTTTGCTTGTCCTTACTCTTGATGGAGATTTCTCATTATTAGAGGATTCACTATTATCAACTTTGATCTTGGTGATTCTTGGCTCAGACAGCTCTGGCTCAGATACATATAGTAGTTGGAAATAGTTTTGATTAATTCATTGAATCATTAGAGATGTTAGAGGTGCTAGTTGTTGCACTGACTGGAATATAGATATAGATATTTCTATGAATATTTCTATATAAATCTCCTTATTGTTTTCTTTTTTATTAAATTATACATTATATAAAATTACCATAATTCTCATATATAGATTCCAAAGTCTATAAAATTTTCCACTATATCTAAGGAGTATGTGTTTGACTACTTTTAACTCAAATTTATATAATTTAATATTGCTTTTGTTAAGAACATATACATCATATCTGAATATATATATATAGATAGAATATATTTGGCTTGGATTTACTCTATAATTCTTCAGGAGTAAGATCATCATCCTTATGCTTATTGTTGCCAGCTTTCTTGCTTATTGATTAAGATATATATCTATTATAGATATATACTGCTATATTGATAGCTTCAGCCTAATAGGAATATTCTAGACTGGCTATATTGATTATTATCTATACTATTTCAATGGCTATATGGCTAAATTACTCAGTCATACTGTTTTGCTGAGGTATATAAGGAGCTATTATTTGATGGGATATATTCTGTTTCATTTGGAATTCTCTGAATATATTGTTGATGTATTTGCATCTATTATCTAAGCATATAGTATATATTCTACATCCTGTCTCATTCTTAGTAATTGCTTTGAATTCTTTAAATTTCTCTAAGACTTTGCTCTTTACCAATGGAAAATATACATATACTTTATACATATAATTATCAATAAACATCAGAAAATATCTCTATCAGAATATTATAGAATATACATTAGACTACATATATCTATATAGATTAGCTTGAGGATCTTAAGGCATACTTCAATCATTCCTCAAATAGTTGTTGAGAAGCTTTGTTTTCTACATATGCCTTGTAAAAGTTATCCTCCAGATATATATATATCAGCAATCCACTCACTGAGCCACTTCTTATTATAAATTTGATGTAAGCGCACAACCTCCAAGCCACAGAAATCACACGTCACCCTCTTAACAAGCCACTGAAATCACACGCGACCTCTGAACAAATCTGGAAATCACCTGTATGATTACGAAGCTGAGTCAAACAGAAGTCACAGCACACAAAGCTGAGTCAATATGAAGTCACAGAACACAAGGTTCATACAAACGGAATCTTACCAATCAAGAACAGATGCATATATACTGAGACCTGAGATGCATCGAAACAGAGAATCAAAACAAATAACAACCACAACTTCCAAACACACAAACATGACTACCGAGATCTACAACCGCATCCGCGCTGACATTTGAAATGCCATTGTCAACCGAGCCACACCCCCTCTGCCCCTCATGAATATCTACAGCCAAGCACCTCTCTACTTCGTGGAAGCCCGATGGAATGCCCTGAACATGCTTAGCGAGGCCCACCGGATTGGACAAATCTCAAGCTACTACCAGATCGGCCGCCTCCTAGAAGACATGATTGACCACTACCATGATACAGACATTACCCAGATGTCCCAACACCAGAAGCTCATCACCCGCAAACACCGAGAACTCTTCTATAAGTACAGCACCTTTATTCCCCGCCTCCGAGTTACTACCAGCGAAATGGTTGCTACCCTGTCCTATGGCCAAATCAACGACATGATACAAGAACTCAACCACAAGTACCTTGAGTACGTGGAGACCACAGACAGAACCTTCCTGCACCCCGATGACCACATCCTGCAAATGCCCCAAGTTGGATATGCCATGAAGGACATCTACGATATAATTAATTTCGACAAAGACGAAGCAGAAGACAATGATCCTTCTGACGCCGACATGACCTCAAGCCAAGGATCTCTTCCAACTCTGATTACACCGCCAACTCTGCCAATGAACTTAGAACAGTTCATAACCACGTACGAGACTTATTGGGACAATGACCACTGGCACGAATACCAACCTGCCTTCACCCCCGACTACTTCAACTATAATGAAGAGACCGGAGAACACAACCTGTACCTTCAGACAACCCTCGAGATCGAACCAACCACTCCACCACCTGAGTACAAGTGACACGAACCACAACTGCCAGCATACTACAATCCCACGACTCATAGTGCTGTAACCTACAGAAGGTACGCAGACAGCGAATCTGATGAAAACGAAGACGATGCACCACTTCTTCGCCCCCCAACACCTTACCCAGCATACGAGACAGATGATGCAATCCTGTGGGATAGAGACGAAGTTCCAATGTATTATTACCTCAGTGAACAAGGAGAAGTAATCTGCGAACCACTCTTCCTAGATGACTACTTCTTCAGAGATGATGCAATTGATGGTGATGTCATCGAAGACTACCCAGACAGCGCCTAAACCTATAAATAGATTAGCAGTCATAGTATAGTTAGATTAGCCTTGTATGACGTGACTGTGAACTGACTCAGCAGTCAGACAATCTCTTGACATGTCAGATCACACTTGTACTACGTGACTGCATTCCGACTCAGCAAAGCACTTAGTGTTACATCCATATCTAGCATAGTCCAGATAGCCCCTCACTAGTATAAATACCCCCTCCCCCAGACCTCAGAATCTCAGACCTGAACAATCCGAACACAACCCCTGAGCACTTCCCCACAATACCCCTTTACACAACTACTCCTAGTATAGCAATATCATGAATAGCGAATAAACCTATTTAATAACCCACAAACCACTCTTAAGTAAATCCGCTCCCCGTTAGGTCCT
>RBNI01006683.1:0-11082 GCA_003990745.1 Jimgerdemannia flammicorona | reverse complement strand
TTACTGGGGTTGGGGTGGGGCGAGACCCTCCCAGGGGGATTGGATAGTAGGTGGAAGACTGTATATTTAACTATAGACTGGTAATAAATGGCGGAGTCCAAGTGACTATAAAAAAAAAAAAAAATAAAAAAAAAAAAAAAAAATAAAAAAAAAAAATAAAAATGAATGTAGTAGTTGATATCAGTCAATAGGTACTCAAATTTGATTACTGAGAAAAGAAGTATAGAGTCAAGATAACCAGTTATGAGCAGTCAAAGAAAAGGAAAAAGGTCACCATCCAGAAAGAGTATACCAGTAGTGAGGAGTCCACCATAAAAGAAGAAGAAGAATCTGAAGATAGAAATGATTCTAGACTTAGTCTCTAAATTAACCTAGTGGATGACAGGTTAGAAGATAATATATAGATCAGGAATACTATCTCTATTACAATCAGAGTCATTGTAGGACAAATCAAAGAATGTCCCATCTGTCTCAAAAGATATAAGTGTCTTGAACACTCCTTTAAGATTATTGGAACAATGAATTCACCTGATACAGCCCTACTCTAAGTACAGAAAAAGAAAGATGAAATACAGACATATTCTAGAAACACATGCAGCTGAAGCTACAGAGGGGTCAAAAAACATCTAAGGAAGAAAAAACCCCTGAGCAAGAGATCTCTAAACAAGAGGTTCCTGAGCAAAAGGAGCTCTCTGAACTTATTCCTTAGGATAACTCTTGCTGAATACTTCTAGAAGATAATGACTCTTGGAATATTAAAGAAGGATCAAGTATAGTTATCATTATTCCCAAATAAGAACCCCACTAAGAAAGGGTCTTCTAGCTAGAAAGATGTCTATACCAAATAACCTTCCACTCTTCTCAAGACTACTGTTATTAGTAGTATCTACTGGATTAATAAGAAAGATAGAGATCCCATAGGTCAGAATTCCCAATTATAATTATACAGATAACTATTTTCCAAGAAGTCACTATAAGATTATAAAGCTGAGCTAGAGAATAGACCTCTTTACCTGAACAGAAGTATATCTCTTAGCCACTCTTCCCCCAACCTATGATCAGAATGAATATCAATTCTCAAGATAATAAGAAATTAACAACTAAGAATAATATTTTCAAGCAATGAGATATTGTAATAATAGAAGACACCCAGACTGCTGAGATTGCAGATATTAGAAAATTTATCTCAGATAGGATATTGCAGTCTATATATTGAAGAGAGGAGATAACAGAACTCAGATTCAAAAAAGTTAGACCAGAAAATCAGAAAGAAGAACCCTCAAGGTCTATAATCTAGGAGAAGATATCCTAGCTCTTATCAGACATATAACTTACTAGAGATGGGTAGAAGATGCTACCAACTTCATAGAAGCCCTAGATCCTAGAGAAAAAAGAGAAATCAATTACCTCCAAGATCTCTCTACTGAAGTCAGATAGCTATACCTCAATCTGAGAGTCTGGAGGCTTACTGCCTAAGGAGCCTCAGCCCCAGAACAACTAGAACTCTGCAAAGATATTGCCTAGTATATCCTACTACATCCTAAGACCAAACCCACAACCAAAGCTCACTAAGAAGTTATAAGATATAATCTCTATAGTTTAGAAGATGAACCTATCAAACCTGGAAGAATATTGGTATTCAGAACAGAATTAGCCATACAGCTACTCAAAGGAACTTATATCCAACTGACCTCAAGGTCTAGACTTACTAGGCAAGGAGTAACTGTAGAAGGAGGAACTATAGACCCAGGATACATAGGTGAAATCAAGATTATCTTATATAATAGTGAGATTATACAAGCAGTCTTCATAGAAGTCAAGATCTCCCAATTGTAAAAAGTCTCCAAGCTGATAGAAAGATTAAGACAAACTAAAGGATTTGGAAGCTCAGATAAGAAGGAAGTATATTTCCTCTAGATCAACTATCTCAAAAAGAATACCCTCTAATAAGTATACTATCAACTAGTTAAATTGTACAAGAACTTCATCCTGGAGTCTGAAGAGCAAACTATCTTCAAAATCTTTATACTATCCAATTCCAGAAATCTCTTCTTCAAACTCAATAAAGACATCTCAAACCTGGATATTGAAGAATATATATTCTCAGATAAGATGAACTTTATATATTCCTAAGCAATCAACCAGAGCTAGAAAAGTATCATTTTGCCAAAAGGAACTATTTTAGGATATTTAGTGCTCTATCTTAACTGAACCTATAGAGAAGTTTATAAGCTAAATCTATCAGAAAATGGCAAAAGGTCTCAGAAGAAAGAAAATCCCCTCTGTAACCTAGGAGAAAGTGAGGCCTTCTATAGAAGAATTGACATCTCAGAAATGGTAACAACTAATAAAACTCCTTCATAAATATCAAGATATCTTTACTACTAATTATAGCAAACTGTCATATAACCTATTATACTACTATAGTATAAATATAGAAAATATAACACTTATCTAGCAGAAGCCTTATAGAATACCCCCATTACCTAAAGATATTCAAAAAGGAATATATTCAAGTACCCTTAGACAATGGAGTCATCCAACCCTCTACCCAGCTCTTGGATCAGCTCTATACTTATTATACTAAAGAAAGGAGAATGGAGACTCTGTAGAGACTACAGAAAACTCAATTCAGTTACTAAAAAAGATGCTTATCCTTTGCTCAGAATTGATAATCTTTTGGATCAATTATAAGATACTAGATACTTCAGCAGTATGGACCTTTTTGCAGAATTCTATGAGATCTCTATAGATCTTAAAGATATTTAGAAGACAGCTTTCCTTGCTCTAGAAAAATGTTTGAATATCTTTGAATACCTTTTAACTTTACAATATACCCCTCACTTTCTAAAGAATGATGAACTCAGATTATAGCTCATTGATTTATCACTATCTGATTATATATATAGATAATTCCAATATCTATTCAGTCAATTTGGAAGAACATCTGTATTATCTAAAAGAATTCTTCAAGCTCACCTGTAAGAACTACCTGAGACTCAATATCAAGAAATGTTACTTTAGAAAACAGAAACTCAAATTCCTTGAATTCATAGTTTTAAAAGAAGAAATCTATACAGATCCAAGAAAAACTGAGAAGATCAACTACTGGTCAATACTCAAGATCTCAAAGAAAACACTATCATTCCTAATATTGATATTCTATTATAGAAGATTTATCAAGAACTTTGCCCAAATTACTACTCTAATTTGAATTCTTCTCAAGAAAGGAGAACTATATAAATAGACAGAATTATAAGAACTAACCTTCAAAGAACTCAAGCACTACATGATCACAGTACTAATTCTTTTCAGCCCAATTTATAGAAGCCATTAATCTTAAACTTAGATGCTTCTAAAGCTAGCTGAGATACAGTTCTAGCTCAAGAAGAACCTGATCAGTAGTACTATATAATAGCTTATACAAGCTGGGCTACTAATCAGCAGTAGACCAACTATGGTAGCACCAAATTAAAATACCTTACAGTTATATAGGCTGTCACACTGTTCAAGCATTATCTTATCAGAAAAAGGTTCACTCTGATAACTGACCATACTGCTCTTAAATAGCTATTCAATTACAAAGAACCTATAGAAATTCTTGCCCACTGGATCCTTATTCTTCAGGATTACAAAATCACCATTATTCACAAAGTAGAGAAAGCTCACAACAATGTTGATGTACTTTTCCATCAATCTCAATAAACTAGAAAAAGGGTGTTCTGAGAAACTGCACCCTAAAGAAAGCTTCTTTAACTATTAAGGCACATGAAGATCTCATCTGAAAAGAATACCAGAAAGCCCACCAAGGACAGACAAGTAGAGAAAAAAAGTTGTGAATAATATACCAACATTGGCCCAATCTCAGAACATAAGTCTGAGATATACTTAAAAAGTGTGACATCTGTCAGAAGTACCAAGGGAAGAAGAACTATCAAGCACCACTACAACCAATCATACCACCAGACATCTTTCAGAGATGGGAAGTAGATGTAGAATGCTCTTACTTTATTTACATGCATTGAAAGGTATACCAGAAGGTCCAAGGATAACTTGCCCAATTCCACAATACAAATCCCCTTCTCCCAAAAATAATATATATATATATATATATATCGAGCATTCTCACTTATCCATTTCCTTTCGGCCCAATTCAAAACGGAATCCCGAACTCGGCCAACGACATCTCCCACAATCCCGCCAAAATCGTAAAATACCTTGTCATGTTTGCGCTGTTTCCGGGTACCTTCCATATGATCGCCTTTAGAATATCTGTGTTCGTCCTCAAATTTCTCCTCCCCATGGCCGCGAGCCTGATGTCTTTCGACCTGCACAGCGTGAGATGCGCGTCGCACGCATGTAGTAGGTAATACAGGTCAAACCTGTGGTACCATCGCGCGAATATGCCCCACGATGGCAGTAACAATATTGGCGGACTTGACGCAGACGGCTAACGAACGGAGCGATAGCTTGGTGGCTTCGGATTCGGCTGCGAAAGCGCCTATGCCGTCGGGTTCGAGTGAGGGGAGTGGAGGCTGAGCCAGCAGGTTTAGAAGCTGAGAACCAGTTTGAGCGAGCTCCTCGGGCGACACGTACTGGAAGATGTTTGGTAACGGATGAGCGAGGTCTCGACGCGCGAGCACGACTCGATCGTGAGGTTGTCTGTGAGCTTAGCGTAGAGACACTGCACGTCCGCGAAATCATCGGTGACCTGGTAGCTACCCAGCACGATTATGTAGGCGAAGTAGGACACGGCCTGCGCTATAAGGCCCTCCTCTCCCGGTAGCGGCTCGGGTAGGCCCAGCACTCGGACGTGGATAAACGACGGTTCAATAATGTACATAGTACCGTGGTCCTGCAGGAACTTGAACTTGGTGATTGCGATGCTTCAAAAGTAGAACAGACGTTTGAACATCTCGCATTCGGCCTGCAGGTCCGGGTCCTCAGCACCGGGATCTAGTAGGTAGAGGGGCCTGAGCTCCTCGGCGATCCTCAACGCCGCGGCCGTATACATCCCCACCCTTGACACTTTCAGAGAGACGATCATGTACTGTATCAGGAGCACCAACGCAACCACCTTGCTAAACCGAGGCTCGTCAAACGCCTCGCTCAAAAGGTCCATTGCCTTACTCTGATATTATAATTCAAAGCATTCTGAATACTATTATTGGCTATAGTAGAAATAATAGTAGTGTATTTGGAATAGTAAAGAACTACTATAGTGTTGTTGAGTATCAGAATCATAGTACTCCTCATTATTATATACTTATCTGGCTTTATAGTATATTTGACCCAATTATACTATATTGGAAACTTCAAGATAATGAAAGATTTTGCCAGTGTCTGCTACAGTATATCAGTAATATTGCTCATAAAGATATCAGCTACCTTCTCACAGAGAGTAAGGTTCTGACTCAAAAGATACATAAAGTAGAGTATATGATACCAAAGACAATTATAGAAAAATGTATACATCTATCCTTTCTATCTATTCCAGATCTTAAGATATTCAACTTTGATAAAAATCAGCCTAAACTTATAATTATTAAGTATACACTCTTCTACTCTTATAATCTAACCTATAAGAAGTATAATTGTGATTTGTAAAGTAACTATTATTTTGACTTCCCAAGAGAGCTAGTGAATTCTCTCAGCATTATCTTCTCTAATCGAGGCATCATTGCAGTTCAATATATTAATGCCTTCATCAATAATCACAATCTATTATGACAAACCAAAATGTACCATCTAAATTATAACTTAGCCAGATAACATAAACATATAGCATAGTAACCAGACATAGTAATCATTGCTGTGAAAAACTATATAAATAGCCAGACTACCAGATAAGGTATATCTATGCAGGACCTGCACACTTGTGCAGGACCTGCACACTTGTGCTGGATCTGCACAACTTGCCATAAGTAGTAAATCTATAGTTAGCCACATAGCAACCAGATAGCAACCAACTTATATAAAATACCTTAGAGATAAGAGTGAATAAACCTCAGTCTGAAATTCAAAGCAAAAGACAAGTCTATCTACCATACTTTGAGAGGAACTCTACAGCTACTGCTAGGAGATTGTGAGCTTATTTCTCCACTTCAGTCTACTTTCTGATATAAAGAACAAGTCCATTTTTGGTTCACTTACTAGATAAGCCTGAAGATTACCACCAAGTTCAAGAAGAACTTTACTGCCATTTGAGTAACCTGCTGCTTAAGGAATAAGCCACTGTTTCTAAGTTAGAAAGCCTAAGAGAAAGCCACCTTGCTCAAGCCAGTTTCTGATGCAACTTTACAGTGATCTGTCATACAAATGAAGCCAGTCTTTAACATAACTTTACTAAGAGACCCTTTCCAAGTTGAAGCTGCTGATTCATGAAGAATCTGTACCATCCAAGTTAATTCCCAGTTGAAGCTGCTATTTTTAAGTTATCTACATTCCCAGTTGAAGCTGCTGATTCGAGAAGAATCTGTACCACCCAAGTTATTATTCTCAGAAGTCTGCTGATTTAGGAAGAATCCACGATATCTGAGTTATCTGAGTTATCTACATCACCTGGGTTATTCGTTTGTTCCCAATGAGCCTAAGTTATTGAGTAATCTGCTGCCAATACAATTCCCAGTGACATTTAAGAACTCTGCCAGTTTAAGAGAATTTGCGCCAAATTAAGTTATCCACCAAATTATCAGAATGTCCTGTATAAGGAACTCATTGTGCTATATAGAGATTGTCATGCTATACAAGAGATTGTCATACAGAAATCATATAAGGAGAACTGCTAAATCATCAGACCATCACACACAGAGATCATTATACTACACATGAATTCTACCAATTCTCAGTTGACCCAAGAAGGAAACCCATTCACACAAATCACTACTATACCCAGAGAACTGTCCCAATTAGGAAATTGACATACAAATTGCTTGCAGATATTTAGCTTTGACTATTATACCACTAAACACCAAGAACATTTTATTGCTTTTGATAAAGTAACTAGGGGCTTAAGCCAAACTACACCAATCCCCAATCTTGTAATTTGCCTCTGTTGAGCCAGACATGTTATACTATATATGATAGCAGCCTACTAGAATAATAATGATATCAAGTTTGTCTTACTACAAAAACTTGCTCTAGTCTATATCTACTATATTACTAACTATATTATAAAGTTAGATATTAATATCTAAAGTTCATTTTTGATATATACTACTACTCTGAAAATATTCTTAATATAAGTATCCAAAATGACTTCACTTGATCTTATAGACAGGTCTTACAGATTTGTAACAAAATGTCTCAAAAGATAATAGTTCAAATAGAGCTCACAGGTTCACAGATCTCAATATATCTCTTGGGAATTTATGACCATTATACCCCAAATAAGTTTACTTCTATCTATCTCCAAACTTTTGAATTTTATCTTACAAAGAAGTTAATAGAATTTATTTAAAGATATTGAACAATAGTCTAATAATAATAGTGATAAACAGGATAGTGATCAAGATATATCAACTGAGGTATTTATAATATTCTCCAGTAGTAGTAAACTAATAGCTATAAATCTTCATATTGACTATCAGTTCCATGGATCATCACTATATGATATTTATCTCTATAATTTGTTACTACTATTTAAAAGATTCCAATCAACTCATACAAGCTTTCTATGCTATCAAACTAATACTTAAGAGAAGAAAATATATATATTAATTACTTTTATTTTGATAGAGGTAAAGTTAATTATATCTAGTCTGGTATATAAGATAAAGTATATCTGCAATATACAACTTATATTCAGATATATTAAAAGTATATAACAGAGAGAGTAGTTATATTGTATAGTAAAGAAGTACTAAAAAGAATGATATTGAAAATATAGAGCACTATGGTCTATATATTCTCATACTCTTCAATCTATGAGAGAATATCCATGACCTTCAGGAGAACTTTAATTTATAGACTGAAGTATATCAAATCCTTTTAAATGATCTTTCATTATTACTATATTTATAATTTACTATTAATAATATTGAGCTACTATATCATTAATTAGATGAGATAATACTAGACTATAAATTATAACAGAGTGCAAAATATAAACTCTTAAATATGAAAGTCTGTTATATGGAACATTCTCTATTAGGGTATATGTAATGCTGAAGAAAAGCTAGATTTATTTAATAATTTAAAAACTTAAGTGATTTTGTTAATGAAGATAGAGCTGGCTTTAATACTATAGTAATCATCAGATCTGGTCTAAAAGACATTAACTTTATTAATACTACTGTTGACTTTCTGTGAATTTGAGGTAAATTCTCTAATAATTATATAGTATCACTCAATTTAGATATTATAAATACTAGAAATAATTCTGAGTAGATGTATAAAGACTTAATTACAGATGGAGGAAGTATATGTATAAGTAATAACTATACTGCTAAACTTCTTATAGTATAGTGAACTATGATTACCTCTCAAAAAACAGCTAAACAGAATAGTAGTGATATGTATTTATATAGAAGATAGTACTCTGCTAGGATTATATATAAAGTCTTAAAATGAATTTGATATATCTTCAAAGCAGGTGTTGTAGGAAAGAGTACTGATATCATATTTTTTTTTTTTTTTTAATGGACTCATAGTCCCGTGGATTTTTATTGGAAGGAAACCTAGACTATATAGACCAAAACCCTCCCCCACCACCTACTGAACAATATCCCCTCATTAACTTAGGCTACTAAATTGTCTAGCAGTCCTATCACTCTAGCTATGTCTGTCGAACACTAGCTATATTGACCTCCATAATATAGACTAGACTTGTCTGCTCACCAGGGCTGGATCAATGTTTACATGTGAGAGCATACCTATACATCAGATCTAGTAGTGCCAGGACTGAATAAAGAATAGCCCCCTGAACCCCAAAAGAAAGTCTGAGGTAAAGAAAAAACCCCCCAACTAACCAACAAAGAGCAAAGTAGATTCAAAGCAGGTGAGTAAAGAACTTACATACAGCACCTTCCTCAAAGGACTTATACAAGGGCTAGGGCCTGAAAAGACCCCACTCCCACTCACATTACTGTGTCAGCTCCCAGTTCCAGTCAGATACTACCAAATGAGGAAGGCCCCACTCCCCAAGCCTGTGGGCCTCGATCGCATTGCCACATCAGCTCCTGGTTCCAGTTAGGTACAGCCAGGATGCTGGCCTCTGTACCACCCCACTCCCCATCAGCCAATCAAAAGGCCCCACTGAAATATTGTCCACCTCAGCCCTGATGACCACCCCCAGTCTAGCACCCCACTGGTTCACCATTATTGCCCATCCTCCTATCTGTAACAGCCATCTCCCCTCTCATCCTGAAAACACCTGAAAAACAGTCACATATACCAGAACTGCACTCACCGAGAAGCTTGCCAAAGCCAGAGGGCCCTACTATAGATACTAAGAACCTATAGGTAATCTATACTGAGCACTTGATACCCAAGGTTAGCTGACTCCCTATGTAATCTGTGATGTACTGAGACACCACCTTATTGATGATGGCAAAAGAAAGAAGACACCGCACCAAAACGGATGCACTCCAGATGTAGCCAAAGGTACCAGAAACTGTGAAAAAGTAGAGAAGACACCAATCCGACACTGATAAAGAGGCAACTCATTACCATTGCCCTCCTCCCACCATGCCCATGCAGGTACAGCAAACCAACCTGAGATAGAGAGGGTAATAATAGGGGAAAGAGGACTCGGAAGGTTGCCTACCAAACCTTGTGACTGGTAAGGTAGTGGAGAAAGGAGCTGTAGCTACTTGATCTTTGATAGTATCAGTATAATTAGTCAAAATTATCTAAAAGTAGATATGAATATATATAAAATATTTTAGATCTTTATTTATTCCTTAGTAGATATATATAATAATTAATTCATTAGAGATATATATATCCCACTTCTTTCTCTACTATCTTACTGGTTATAAGGTTTGGTAGGTAATCTTCTAAGTCCCCTTTCCCCTATTATTACCCCCTCTACCTCAGGTTGGTTTGCTGTGCCTGCAGGGACATGGTGGAAAGAGGGCAATGGTGATGAGTTGCCTCTTTATCGGTGTCAGATTAGTGCTTCCTCTACTTTTTCACAGATTTTAGTATCTTCAGCTATGTCTGGGGTGTACCCGTTTTGGTGCGGCACCTTCTTCCTTTTGCCATTACCAATAAGGAGTTGTCTTGGTATATCTCAGGCTACATAGGGAGTTGGCCGACCTTGGGCATCAAGTGCTCAGTATAGGTTACTTGCAGGTCCTCGGTGCCTATGGTGGGGTCCTCTGGCTTTGGCAAGCTTCTTGGTGAGTACAGTTCTAGTATAGGTGACTGTTTTTCAGGTGTTGTCAGGATGGGAGAGGAGATGACCATCACAGATAGGAGGAAGGGCAATAACGGTGAACCAGTAGGGTGTCAGGCTGGGGGCAGTTGTTGGGGCTGGGGCAGGTATTGCTTCAGTGGGGCCTTTTGATTGGTGCGGCATGGTTAGGTGGTAGGTATCACTCTTGGCTTCTTTTGGCAGTCAGCAGGGTTGGGCCCCAGTCATCAGGGGGGGTCGGGGGCCCAAGGCTACCCATTTCAGGCATCTTGGCTACGCTCAACTGGAACTGGGAGCTGACATGGCAACATGATTGAGGCCTGCAGGCTTCATGGCATCATCTCTTTTCTCTGGTACTATTCACGTTACACAAGCTTCAAGCAACAGTTTTCGACACAAAGCGGAGAAAAGGTATTATAAACATGTCTTCGAGCAAGAGTTCCGATGGGCGTGCTGGGTCTGGTGGACCTGGGGCCTTTGGCTGACAGCAGGTTGAGAGGGGTTATGGCCTGGGGATGGGGGTCTTTGGAGGGTCGACGAGCGGTGAGAGTGCTGGAGGAGGGCCGGTGTCCAGTGGGAAGGGAGGAGGGACTGGCCGCATGAGTTTTGCTGACAAGGTGAAGGGGAGTGGATGGCCGACTGGAAGCCGGGCTGGTGCTGCAGTGGGGAAGGGCAAGGCAAGCCCTGGAAGGGGGGGAAGTTCTCTGGCTGGGGGTATGAGCGTA
>RBNI01006682.1:0-11083 GCA_003990745.1 Jimgerdemannia flammicorona | reverse complement strand
CTCCGAAGTTCCCACAAATGCCACCCCATCCACCATCACCACAACCCTACCACCACTCTTCTCTACAATCCTCCTAACTAGTCCTCTATGTCTCCCCCCCTTGGGGCCCCATCCAATCCACCATGCCTTGAAGAGCTCGAGCATCAGCTCCTCCCACCTAACTACCCTCAGGTTCACAGGCCTCCGAGGGCCCTCCTCAAAGATGCTCCTCCAGTGTTCTGCGAGCCCCACCCATATTGCAATGGCCCAACCAACCGTCAGCCACTCATTCCCCACCCCCCCCACCAACCTTGACTGTAGAGCTGCCCACCTCCCCCCCTCCTCAGGGTCAGGCGCTGGCACTCCCAATCTCTCCCCAACTACCCTCCAAAAGTTCTCCATACTCTTGCACTCCCCCAGCCAATGTTCAGGAGTCTGCACCACCCCTCCCTCCTGCCCTACATTATGACACTCCTCACAATCAAAGACCCCACCATCCACCAGATGGCCAGTCCTAAAGTTAAGCATCACATTTCGCCACAGCAGCCTCCACCACGCTACCCAGATTTTTGGTGGGAGCCACCTTGACACCACCTTGATCCAAGACCAGACGCCTGCCCAGTCCCATCCCTCCCTGATCCCAGCCCCTTGTCAGGCCTCCGGCCACAGGTCCTGTCCCAGACCCCTAAGGCACTCCATACCCTCCTCTAATTGGAAGTCCTCGACCAGATTCCCTCCCAACAGGAGCCTGTCTCACCTCCACATCTCCGGACCCCAATCTTCATCCCCTTCAGCACCTCGCCACCGGATCCCAATGCGATGGGCCCCATCTACCATGCCCCACCAGAATCCTTTGTACTGCATCCTCTGGCTACCATCCAAGGCCACCAAGGACAGTAGATCCCCTGAACCACCCCGTGGCGACACCCTCACCTCCCACAAATGCTGCATAAGTGGCACCCATTCTCCTCCTCTCAACTCACTGGCCCTCCTCATCCACCATGCCCTCAAGCAGAGTAGCCTCTTGGAAAAGTCCACCAGGTCAAGTCCTCCACGATCCACAGGGAGTGCGAGTACCTCCCAGCCAATCTGACTCCAGCGTCCAGCCCAAAGCCAAGAGCAGGCCATCTTGAGAAGCCTTTTAACCACCCACTTAGGGAAGTCCAAATGGTAGCCCAGATACCAAAGCTTCAGCATCCAATACACATTCAGAACAGTTACCCTCCCCACCAGTGACACCTGTCTATCACCCCAGCTTGTCGGTACTCTCCCCCATTCCACCAGTTTATGCTCCCACCACTCCTTGGGAAGTAGAGAGCCATACACCGAGAAATAGATACCCAAGTACCGAACCACTCCTCCAGCTGGGACAATTGTTCCAATGATGTCCCCCCCTACTACTCCTTCCCCAAGGACCATTGTCTCACACTTGTGCCAGTTGAGTTTCGCTCCAGAACACCTCTCATACCACTCAACTATTTCCTTGAGCTGAGCCACATCCGCCTCTGAACCCAACCCAACCACCATGTCATCTGCAAAGGCCCCCACCTTCCAATTGACACCCAAGACATTCAATCCACCAACTCTACGCCGGATCCTATCCAACAGCGGCTCCAAGGCGAAGGCATAAAGGATGGAAGACAACAGATCCCCCTGCGGCACCCCCCTCTCCAAGGGGAAAGAAGCCCCCCTATGTCCATTAGCCAGAATCGCAGCCCTACTCCCTTCCAGTAATCCAATCAATGACCTACACATGCCCACCAGTACTCCAATGTGCTCCAATACCTTCTCCAGCCACACTCTCCGAACCCTATCATAGGCCTTCTCCTGGTCCAGGAAGACCAAGTGGCCATCCACCCTGGCAGCCCTAGTACCTTCAATAACTCCGTGAACCCACGCCGTGCTATCTCGGATCAGTCGGCCCCCAACAAAGCCTCTCTGCTCCTTCCCTAGCACCTGTTGGGCCACACCTTGTAGCCTCGCCACCAGGATTTTGGTGACCAGCTTGTGGTCTATATCCAGCAGCATAATAGGCCTCCAATTCTTTCAGTCCTCCTTACACCCTTTGTCCTTGTACAGCAGTGATACCAGCCCCAACTGCTGCCCTCCAATCCATTCTCCGGAACTGATGACTGCATCACACATCAGCGACATCTCCTCCATGGCTGCCATCTGTTTCCAAAAGTCCCAAGGCAGACCATCCTCCCCTGGTGCAGTCCTCAGGTTCATTGATGCCAGAACTCTAAGGATCTCCTCTCCCATAACTGGTCGACCAAGCTCCCCCAATCCTGCTGCAGGACTTGGGTGCCACTCTTCCAGATGCCACTCAATGTCCCGCTCCACCTCCCCTCCTTCCTCTTCACTCCAGAGGTTACTCCAGCGAGTGCTCAACTGGCCAAGAATCCCCTGCACACCTAATACCATCTCTCCCTCATTGTTAATAACTCCTTCCCACCTGTGTCTTGCTCCCCTCGCATGAAGGAGGCGGGACAAAAACATTGTGGGCCGTTCTCCTTCTTCCAATCCCTGCCACCATAGCCTGGCCGCCATAGCCTCAGCCTGCAATGCTTCCTCCTTCCTCAACAAATCCTGCAGTTCCACCACTTCCAGTCTAGCCTGCTTAGCCTTCCAATCCAACACCTCCTCCACCTCCAGTAATCCAGCCCAATTCAGAAGTAGCCTTTCAAGTCTCCTATATGCCCATCAGACTTGTCTCCTCCGCTGAGCACCCCGCTCCCTCCCCACTTCCCCCCAGAATCTTTGAGCTTCGGATTTCAGTCTATGCCACCTATCTCCAATTCTTATCCCTGCTCACCTCCAATCATTAACCTTGGATAGTACCTCTACCACCCACGCATTCCACAGGTCCACTTCATCCAGCAGGGAAGAGTTCAGCTGCCAATGTCCTGGCCCCTCCCCGCTCCCTCCAAACCTCCTAACACCCCGAATACCTGAGTGGTCTGACCAAGGGCACCACTCTACCTCCATCGTCTCCCAAACTGTATTGCCCCAGCACTCAGCAGTCAGCACCCAATCAATCCTAGTTCCAAGTCCTCCCACCCAGTGAGTATATAGACGTCGGTCCCCATCCCAAAGTCGCGTGGTGTCCACCAGTGAGCTGAGTCTTTCCACCTCTTTCCATTCCGCCAATCCCCCACTCCTTCCTGTCACACCCTGTCCCCCATCAGTTCGGTCCAGTCTACTCTCCAGTACCATATTAAAGTCCCCCCCCAGACAATCTACTCCAGCCTCCACCAAGAGCCCAGATTCCTGCAGATCCCCAATCCACGCCACTTGGGTCCCCCTCTCAGCCGGGCAGTAACAAGATCCAACTACAAGTGAGTTCCATCCAGGCCTCCGCCACGTCCCCCACACTAATCTACTACCCCAGTGTCCAGTGTCCACAATGTCCCCTTTCCCCTTTCTAACCAAGATTCCTACTTTACCCTGCCAAAATGCCTCCCCACCCCACTCTCTTGTCCATTCTAGTCCTTCTTCCTCTCCCTCACACCGTATATCTTGAAGTAAAAATAGATCTGCCTCCTGTTTCTTCAGTCATCCAAAAATCATACGTCGCCTCCCAGTCTCTCTAAGCCCATTGACATTCAAAGAAAAAATGTTGGTTGTACTATTCATAGGGAAGTATTTGTTAAAGTTGATATCTCCACATCTACAATTCCATGCTCACTTCCTCTCCAGCCAGATCCAGGTTCCTTTCTGCCGCAATCTCATCTTCCACAATCTGCTGTTCCCCCAGTGCCGCCAATAGTTCCGCACAGTCCTCCCCATCCACCATCTCCATTGATGCCCGATGCTCCTCGCACACTACCTGCCACTTCTCCAGTCCCTTCCGTGACCCCCACAGATAAGCTGCCCTTTCATTATCTATACCCAAGAGTGTCGTCTCCCTTGCCTCAGTGACCTCATATTCCTCCGCCTCCAGAAGAGCTGCCATCATCTCATCTCTCAGCTTCCTCACAACCTCCTCCCCTTGCAGCACTCGCTCCCAGAATTCCTCACTGATCACCCGGAAGTCTATCTCGCCCAGTTCCTCGGCCGCCACATTTCGTAGTGCCCTCAATAGCCACCTCTCCCCTCCAACTACCTCGGCTGCCTGCTCCAAATCTGTCTCTCCTTCCTTCCTCTCCTCAGTTCGCACAGATTCGTCCCACCCATCCTCAGACACATCCTCCAACTCCCCCTCTCTCACCTCGGGAACACCATACTGGATTGGAGAATCTTCCGCCATCGCCGTGTCCACTCCAGCCTCCTCTGGCCCCCATCCCCCACTCTCTTTCGTCTTCTCCCCTTGCTGCCCCACCTCTGCCCAGATGCTAGCACTCGCTCCAGTGCCTTCCTCTGTAGCCCCTGCCCTGCAGCCCTCATCCAAACTGGCCAACAAGTCCTTCTGCAGCTGCCTCCCCTTTGCCTTCTCCCAGAGCACCTTGTCCATTTGCACCTTCTTGCCCTCAATCACCTCTACCACCGTCCTAGCCTCATAAGCCCTCCAAGCCCTTTGCCGCCTCTCCACCGCCCCAGCCAAGTCCTCAAGTGCCTCCAGCAGGTCCTCCTCCTCTTCCTCTGACCCCTTCACCCTCGAAACCTTGCACTCCATCGGGCCCCACTTCAATGCCACCGGCCAGTCCCTAGCCTTCCCAGTATTCTCCATCCCAAACAACCTCAACCGGACATCCACATCTCCAGTCCTGAGCTCAGTCTCCTCCCACACCCTGAATCCAATATCGACCACTTCGCCGTACTCCTTCACCACCTCTGTGACCAGCCTCCTCGCCTCCTCCTTCTTCACCGTCAGTAAGTCTGCAATCATCAGATGAACCACCTGGGGATCCCAGCGCATACACCTCGCCATCAGCACCGAGATCCCTCCAACCACCACACCCTTCTCCACCGCCTCCAGCAGCAAATCCTCCTCTTCAAACCCCACCTTGACCACCTCCAGCTTCTTCAAAAACTTAACTGAGGCTGCCCCCTTCACCTTACTCGCCAACAGCCCCAGCACCATCTTTGCCGTCAATGCCAAGCCTTGGAAGCACAGTGTGATGGTGAATTCTGATCGCGATTTCTTGAGTAACAGGGCTGCCACGAGGACCGTCACACCATTGGCCGGGTCCCCAGATCCCGCGCTGCTCCCCTGTCCAGGTCCCCCAACAGCCATCACATCTGGATTTTTTTCCAGATGCCCATCACACCGCCATCAGCAGTCACTGCCTCAGCCACTACTCCTACAGCCCCACTACGCTGACCCCCCAGTGGAGTGGCCTCCTTGCCACTCGAGGAAGCAGCTGCCTTCCCTAGCTCCAGCCAGCCATCTAGTTCTGTCGCCTGCTTCCCCATTCTGACCTTGTCCGCAAAGGTCATCCTCTCTCCCCCCTGTGGCCTCACATCTCCTCTGCCACCCCCTCCCGCCCCACGGCCTCTCACCGAAGTGCTCGGCATGCCAAGACCAGCACCACGACCCCCCCCACATGTTGCCAGTCAAAGGCACTGGGGCCCCCCAGCCTAGTACGCTCACCAGAATGCACATTGCTCGCCATCTTGAAAGCACCAATACTTGAAGCTATTGCCGAAAGTGTTGTCAGAATCTTGTGTCACCTGAATGGTACAGGTGAAAGGTGTGGAAGGAGTATGCTTAAGAAATATACTTATTATATATATATATTACTGTATTGATGGCTTTAGCCCAATAGGAGTATCTAAATTCTGCTATATTAATTATTATACTAGGTATTTCTATAATGATATAGATAAATTACTTAGCTATGCTATTTTGTTATAGAGAGCTATTATTTGATATTGTATACTATATTTTTTCAAGAAATACCTAAATATATTATTAATGTATTTAAGTCTATTATCTGATTATATAGCATGTATTCTACATCCTGTTTTATTCTTAGTAATTACTTTGAATTCTTTGAATTTCTTCAGTACTTTGCTCTTCATAGATAGGAAGTATACATATATCTTATATATATAATCATTGATGAATGTTATGAAATACATCTTCCAAAGTATGATAGTATATGTATCAGTCCACATATATCTATATATATATATAAGTTCAAGAATCTTAGATACATACTTTAACCATTCCTCAAATTATTATCATGATACTTTTTTCTATATATATATACTTTGTAAAAGTTATCCTCCAAGTATATATCTATTATATTTTTTTTTATACAGACCCAAAGTTCTGTGGATTTTATTAGAAGAGAATCTAGACTATATAGACTAAAACTCTCCCCTACTGCCCACTGAGTACCATACCCACATTAATTTCAGGCTGGCTATTGTCCAGTAGCTTGACTATGTCAGATGTAGTAGGGCAAATTACCTATATCTCATTCTGTACACCATGTTCTTCCTACTATTAGAGAGTAATAAATACATACTTTGGGTATATATCTGAAATCCAAATATATTTATAAGGCTATATCTAAGCTGATTTGCATAGCCCTCACTACCTCAAAGAGAGTAACAGATAAAGAAAAACTCTTCTCAAAGTATAGAATAGTGGGTAGGACCTGGTTCTCTCTAATGAGATAAGTGGAGAACCTATATATAAGGTGGGAGGAGACTCCCAATACCCTACTACTAAAGCCTATAGGCCTAAATCATATTGTCATATCAGTACCTGGTTCTAGTTGAGTACAGCCAAGATGTCTAATCTGGGTAGCCTCACACCCCCTGATCACCCCCAATGACTAGGCCCAACTCTATGAATTACCAAAAGTAGCTAAGAGTGATACCTACAACTAGTACTCCCAATGAGTCAATTTAATCCAAATTGGATTCAGTTTGATTTGGATTGAATCCCATCCAGATCTACTCAGATGGAATTCGAATCCCATCTGGATGAATTTAAATCAACTATTGTTTTAATTTCCAAATTAGACAATTAAATGTTTACATCAATAACTCAATAAATAATTATCCAAATTTGATAATCTTAGTGTCATTTGAAAGCCCTTAATAAGGCCTATCTAATGATATCAAGAACATTGAAATCAGATCATATATTGCTGAGTTATGAAAGAAACCATCTGAATCACCAATTTTGAAAATTATTCAATTTACTGATTTTGGAAATTTTGTCAAATAGAACATTTTTCTTAATATCTCAGCAATATGTAATCTGATTTTAATATTCTTAGTATCATTAGAATGGCCTTATTAAAGGCTTTCAAATGACATTAAGATTATCAAATTTGGATAATTATTCATTAAGTTATTAATATTATATTTAATTGTCTAATTTGAAAATCAAAACAATGGTTGATTTGAATCCCATCTGGATTGACTCATTTGGAGCACTATCTACCACCTAACCACCCTGTATCAATTAGAAGATCCTACTTATATAGTATCTATCTCAGCTCTGATGACTGCCCCCAGCCTAGCACCCTACTGGTCTACTATAATTATTCTTCCTCTTATCTATAAAGCTCATCTCTCCTCCCATCCCAACTCTACATAAAAACCAGTCACCTATATCTGAACCATACTTACCAGGAAGTTTGCCAAAGCTCAGAGGGCCCTACTATAGATACTAGAGATCTGTAGATAATCTTTACTGATACTTAATGCCCAAGATCAACAGACTCTCTATATATAGCCTGTAAAATATCAGATAATATCTTATTGGTAATAGGAAAAGAAAGAAAGAGCTATACCAAATAAGTATACTTTAGATATAGCCAAAGGTACCAAAAACTGTAAAAAAGTAGAGAAGACACTGATCTGATACTGATAAAGAGACAACTCATTACTATTGCTACCCTCCCACTGCCCTGCAATAGATATAGTAAACCAAATTGATAAAAGTAAATATAAGTTATAAAAAGGAGATACAGAAGATTGCCTACCAAACCTAGTAATCAGTAAGATAGTAGAGAAAGGACTTATCTGAGGAAATATCCTCTAAGTATATATCTGATAGTAGTCTATTTACTAAGTTACTTCAGATTATCCTTTCAAGACTTAATTTGGCAATATGTTCTAAGTGTTGATACTATATATTAGATATATGTATTAGATATAGTTATTATATATATAGAGACTTTTGTACTATTCAGTATCTTATTAATTATATAAAAATTACTATATTTTAAAGCTATTATCATCTTATTGATAATAAATCATATATAGTTATACTGTTTATATATATATATATTTCTTTGTTATTGTAGAATATTATCTTTCCTATTAAAAAAAGGTTTTTGCTGATTTTTGAATGTATAGTATATCTAGGGAGATACTTGCAGATTCTGTGATATTGTAATAGAGATATATCCTGATACATATTTCTCTTTTCTTAGGTATAGATGACATTAGTGTCTCTTAGTTTAATAGTATAGAATATTTAAAAGACTTATACATAGAGAACCATTCTCTGTATAGTATTATATATTATATGGCTTCAGAATTCATTTGTCAGATATTATTATCATTAACTATATTTGTGGTATATTTATTACTAGTGGTACTTATATCATTATTATTTTCATTAAGTAAAATATATTTTGCTATTGACTGAAATATTTAGATAATAAGGTAGTAGATTTGGTAGATTAGGTAATAAAACTATCATCTATATATATATATTGCTTATATGATGAATATACTATCACTTTCATCAGTTTCAGTAGTATTAGTATTGTTAAATTTCTCTTTACTATAATAACTCTTTATACTACCTCAATGTTGCCAATATTGGCTTCTTTATTATTGCTTATTTTTATTACTCTCTTTATCATTTTCCCAGCAATAGTAGTTATGCTTCCTATATCTATACTTATAGCAGTATTTATAGTAATCATCATACTTAGTTAATTAGCTAGACTGATTATTATTATATTGTTGAGCTTGAGTTTGGAATTATTGGCCTTATTGTTATCTGTACTTTTAATCTCATTTAGTACCTCATCTGCATGATCCATAGAATACTTTTTTGTCATTATCAGCAGTATTATTTCCTTGGTATATTTCATCATTCATAAGACTCATTATTATATAGCTATAATATATAAGCTTACTACTCTCTTGTATAATTACTATTACAATGTAATACCCCTCAGAGAGATTTCTTATAAAGTTAAAACTTTGTCATTATCACTTATATATTATGCTAACATACTTAGAGAATTTAACTAATTTCTCAGATCATCAATATAACTAGTATATTCATGGATAGTCTTCTTTGGCTTCATTTATAAATTGAATAGCTGAGATTTCAGAGAGAATCTATTTGACTTAGATATTTATATATGATGATTACATGGAGACTCTTCTATCTTATGAGTAGTTAATACATATACTATGAGCTTTGTTTGGGAATTTAATAATATAAATGTGATCTCATATAATACTCAATAGTTATTTACATTTTTGTAATCTTAAATCATACTTATAACTTTGTATACTCTACTAAGCTATATTTGTTAAGAAGATTCATCATATAGAATCCTTAGATTATATAATCTTTTCTATTGAAAATTAGAATAGACCTCTTGACTATATTTATATGGTAATAAACCAAGACATACTATATCTTAACTAGATAATACAAACAATTAGCCAAAATGATGTAAAAATACAGTATAGTAACCAGCAACCATTGCTATGGAACCTGTATAATTAGCCAGACATACCATAAAGGGTCTGTTTACCTATACAGACTCTGTACACTATACAGACTCTGTATACTGTACAGGTCCTATACACCATACAGACTCTGTACACCTGCTATAAATAGCAAACCTATAGTTAGCCACATAGTAACCAGATAGTAACCACAATGTATAAATTACCCCAGAGACAAGAGTGAATAAACCTCAGTCCAAAAGTTGAACACAAACCAAAGCAAAAGTCAATTGTCTGGTACACTTAGAAGAAATGCCTGCCAAAAGCCACTTGATCCAGGAAGGATTACAATACTTAAGAGATATACATGCCAACAAGCCACTGCCAAGAAGTTGTAAGCATGGTTCTCTTCTCTTCCACTCTGGTCTACTTTCTGATATAAAGAATGAGGCTATTTTTAGTTCACTTGCCAGATAAGCCTGAATATTTACCACCCAATTCAAGGAAGAACTTTGCTGCCATTTCTCAGTTGAAGCCACTGATTCAGAAGAATCCATGCCATAGTATTCCCAGTTGAAGCCACTAGTTCAGAAAGAATCTGTGACATCCAAGTTATCCATACTATCTGAGTTATTTCCCAGAAGCCTGCTGATTTAGGAGAATCTGCATTATCTGCCATTTCCAAGTTATCTGTATTTCCAGAAGAGTCTGATTTATGATATCAGAGTTATCCAAGTTATCTGAATTATCTGCTGCCAAGTTATTTGTTATTCCCAGTGAGCCTGAGAAGAACCCACTGCCAGTATAATTCCCAAACGTCCCATATAAAGAACCTGTTGTGCTATATGAAGATCACTCACTACTCAAGAAAGAGAACTGCTAAATTACCAGACTGTCACATATAGAGATTGTCATACTACACAGAGATTGTCACACAAATTGCATAAGGAAAACTACCAAATTGCCAGACCATCACACATAAGAAAGATAGTCATGCTATATATGAATTTCTACCAAATCTCAGTCGACCCAAGAAGGAAACCCATTCACACACAAATCGCCACTATACTGTCACGTAGTGGTCGCTGAGTCCTTCAAATATGCCAGATTCTCTTCAAGGTGTATCTCTTAGACTAACTCAAGTTGTTATAAGCAAGTTCTTATTGGAGTGCCTTCCCAAGGTCTTATAGTCCTCAAACTTCTTATCTTTAACTGTCTTGTTATCTCTTAGATTGCTTGCAAGGAAGTGTGTGTATTGCACTGAGAAGACTGACTTTATTTCAGAGGAAATAAGATGGGTATTTATACAAAATATAATTCAATGGTTGCTAAGATATAAAGCTAAATATAAATTTCAATAACTAAAACTACTAAGTTCCAAGGCTGGCATTATTTGGTATCACAACAAAATACCGGTGCTGGTATTATCCAGTGTTACATGAGAATACCAGTGCTGGAACAATTTCGCGTCACCTCAGAATGCTGGTGCTGGCATTAT
>RBNI01006681.1:0-11086 GCA_003990745.1 Jimgerdemannia flammicorona | reverse complement strand
TTTTTTTATAGTCACTCAGACTTCCATTTATTACCACTCAGTCTATAAATAATAATACACATGTACCCACCACCCCTCAGCCAATGTCCCTCAGATCTCCCTCTCCACTCTCCATCTCTCTCTGCTGAAGGACAACCCACCCACCTATCATCTGAACTCTCCCTCCACTCTTCTTACAAATACAGTTCACCAGATTCTGATGGCCCCCCCTACTGGTCCCCACCCTCTCCACCAACCATTCAAAATGTTGAGTATTAAGCATTCTCAATGTACTACCCTAGCTTCAACTGCAACCCACTGGCCCACCTTAAAGACATAAAGCCAATGACCAGCCAGCCCTACCCAAATTGCCAGGGCCCATCCCAAGATCAACCATTCATCCCCAACCCCACCCACTAACCTATACCAGAGGTCTTCCCATCTCCCTCCTTCCCCCTCCACCAGGGGCTACAATCTCAGTCTACTAGTAATACTATACCAAAACTCCCCCAAAACTTCACACTCCTCTAGCCAATGTTCAGGCATTTGTACCACTCCCCCCTCCTGGCCAATGTCTATGCATTCCTTATACTCAAATATGCCATCTGCCACCAAGTGCTCTGACCAATAGTTCAGCATCATATTCTACCTTAGGAACCTCCACCATACCATCCAGAACTTAGTGAGAAGCTATTACATCACCTGCTTGCTCTAAAGCCAAACTCTATTTCAGTCCCACTCCTCACCAATCCCCACTCTTTGCCATGCTTCAGGCCATATGTCTCTCCCAAGCCCCCACATACATTCTATTCTATTGCCAAGCTGAAAATCCTCCACCAATGTACTTCCTAGCAGTAGCCAGTCCTGTGGTCCCCAGTCCTCCTCCCCCTCATCACCTCTCCACTGAAGTCCAATTCTCCTTACACTATCCATCACTCTCCACAAAAAGCCTTTGTAATATATCCTCCTACTCCCATCCATGGCCACCATCACAAGCAGGTCACCAGTCACTCTATGAGGGAAGTACCAGACTTCCCACACTCTCTATATAAGTGGTACCCACTCTCAGCCTCTTAACTCACTTGCTCTCTTCAGCCACCATGCTCTCAGACAATATAGATGCTTGGTGAAATCTACTAAGCCCAGTCTGTCTCTGTCAACAGGTAGAGTCAGAACCTTCCAGCCTATCTGACTACACTATCTGGCCCAAATCCATGATCTTGCCATCTTCAGAAGTCACCTGACCACCCATGCTGAAAAGTCCAGATGATACTCCATATATCACAGCTTTGGCAGCCAATACATATTTAGCACCATCATTCTTCCTGCCAAGGATATATACTGACCACCCCATCTCAAGAGAACATTCCCCCATACTAGTAGCTACTGTTTCTACTATATATGGGGCAGAAGGGACCTATATATTAAAAAGTAGATTCCCAAATACTGGACCAGTTCTTCTGCTGAAACTACTGTTCCAATTACATTACCACCAACTATTCTGCTGCCTAGCACCAGAGTCTCACATTTGTGCCAGTTGAGTTTAGCACCTGAGTCCCTCTCATACTATTCCACAGTCATTCTTAATTTCTCCACATTCTCTAATGAATCCAGTCCAACCATCATGTCATCTGCAAAAGCCTCCACCTTCCAGTTAATTTCCAAAATATCCAAACCCCCAATTCTATACCAGATCCTATCCAATAGGGGCTCTAAGGAAAGGGCATATAGGATGGATGACAAAGAATCCCCTTGCAGCACCCCACAACCTAGTGGAAAAGTCACACCCCTGTGCTCATTTACTACTAATACTGCTTGACTATTTTCCAATAGACTGATTAATGACCTCTTGAACTCTGGGAGAACTCCCACATATTTCAACACTCCCTCTAGCCAGACCCTCCTCACCCTATTATATGTCTTCTCCTGATTCAGAAATACTAACTAGCCATCAACCCCAGCTGTCTGAGCCCCTTCAATCACTCTATGGACTCAGGCAGTTCCATCTTGGATCAACCTACCACCAACAAATCCCCTCTGCTCCACTCCTAGTATCTGCTAAGCAATCCTCTACAGCCTAGTCACCAAGATCTTTGTCACTAGCTTGTGGTCTATATCTAGAAACATGATTGGCTACCAGTTCTTCCAATCTTGTCTTCTTCTCTTATCCTTATAGAGCAAGGAGACCAGCTCTAGGCACTGGCCCCCAATCTAAGTTCCAGATTGAAGGACCTCATTACTCATTGCTGTCATCTCCTCCAATACTACCTCTACCCCAGCCATCTTCTTACAAAAATCCCAGGAAAGTCCATCCTCTCCTGGAGCTGTCCCCTTATTTGTTGAAGCCAAGACCTTGCATACTTTCTTCTCCCACACTGGGTCTCCCAATGTCTCCAGGCCCAGAGCTAGGTCTGGATACCAATCCTCCAACTGCTGTTCAATGTTCTGGGCATCTACATCTCCTTCTTTGTCAGTCCATAAATTCTCCCAGCAAGTCCTCAGCAATCTCAAAATCTTAGGAGTCTCTGCCACCATCACTCCATCCTCATCCAAAATACCATCCCACTGCTGTCTAATTCTCCAAGCTTAGAGCAACTGTGAAAGAAATCTAGTGGGTCTTTCTCCCTTCTCTAATCTCTATCACCACAATCTCACCACCATCCCCTTCAGCTAAACCTCTTCCTCCATTTGTAATACTTTCTTTAGCTCATCAACTTCTCTTTATATCTGCAGAATTCACCAATCAGTTGCTCCCCAATCCTCCAGTGACTCTGCTCACCTCTCCAGAAGTACCACCAATCTCTGTAAAGCCCACAGCACTTACTGCTATCACTGAACACTCCTTCCTTCCCCTGCCTCTCTCCAGTACCTCTGAGCCCTCAATTTCAGCTGCCACCAGCAATCCCCAATTATCAGTCCCTGTTTCTACCACCTACCAATCTTTACAATAACTTCCCACTCTCAGTCCATCCATAAGGAACCATTCTCCAACAAAGAAGAATTCAGTTGCTAATATCCAGGTCTATCTCCACTTTCCCCAAATCTCCCACTTCCTATCAGACCCCAGTGATCTGACCATGGGCACCAAACCACCTCTAACATGTTCCAGACATTCACTCCCTAGCACTCTGCTGTCAATACCCAGTTGATTCTGGAGCCCAGTCCTGCTACTCAGTGAGTATAAATTTGGGCACTCCACTCAAAACTATCACCCCAAGTTAACCAAGGAGCTCAACCTCTCAATCTCCATCCAATCATCCAACCTAGTGCTCTGAATGAGTCAATTTGAATCAAATTCGGATTTGATTTGTCACATGATGGTTTGATCTGAATCTCAAATCTGAAGCCATCTGAATCAACTTGGATTAATCCAAATTACTCCATCCGAATCACTCCATCTGAATCACTCATCCAAACCACTCCAATCTGAATTACTCAATCTGAATCACTCAATCTAAATCACTCAATCTGAATCACTCAATCTGAATCACTCAATCTGAATCCTCCAATTTGAATCCTCCAATTTGAATCCTCCAATTTGAATCCTTCAATCTGAATCCTCATCCAAATTCTTCAACTAAATCCTCCAATCCAAATCCTCCACATGACTCATATGCCAGATGCATCTACAATACAATATATACACATGCATACACACATGTATACACATGCACATGCAAATATGCAAACACACATGTCGACAGATCAGTCTTCAACAGTTCACAGTACCAATGATACTTCAAGTCAAACATCCCTGATAGTTCCACACCTTCTATGCAATCCTCACTCCAAAATCTGGCAACATTGTGCTAAGATAGGAGATGATATTGTTTGTAATTATTGCATGTAAAAAATTAAGATGTACCTATTGACACTTTTTGTTTTGACACATACATGATATTGTTTCATTCATCCCCATAAACTGCACCAGCCAGAAGTTCAAAATGCTTAGTGGTATGACTTTGAACATGAATTGACACATAAAAGACAAGCACTCTGACAAAATCAAAAAGAATACAGAGACAAATAAAATCAGCATCCAAGCTGTAGTGGGTATGTTTATCCGATTGTCCAACTATTTCTGTACCAATAATGCTGTTTAATCAAAAATATTTAGCCATACTCTTTGGCAGAATTTTGAAATCAGCTCATTCACTAGATTGTGTGTATTGACCAGCCATTTACAATCATCGAGAGTGATCAATTGCATAGCATCTTTGGCCTCCTCAAGCATGATTTATATTTGCCAAGTGCCAATACTATTTGCAAAGATGTTCTGGAGGCCTATAGGAAGGAGCATGACAATCTCTGCCAGATACTTCAGATAAAATAAGGGCAGCACTATGACCTTTGCAAGCTGAATTATATAAAAGAGCTCACCAATTTAACCTCATATTCAATAAGCAGAATTCAGCAGACAAAATTTCATTTACAATCAACACATGGACATCCCCCAATACAATTTTGTTTCTGGTATTACTGGTCATTAGATTGACCTTGATTGGCAGCTTAAATCTCTCACCCTTGACTTTGTCAAACTTGCTAGCCCTCATTCTGGAGACAACATCACAGATGCTTTTATTAGTTGTATCCAGGAGCTTGGGATCACAACCAAGGTAAAAAAGGAGAGCTTGCTGTCAGGTTGGCATTTTGAGGGAGGTTCTAAAACAAACCAGATTTTATTAGTTACTTATTTTTGCATAAATTCACTAACCAAATATTTCAAGTATAGATTTTGGCCATTACAATGGACAATGCTACAAACAACTTAACATTTTTCCAAGTTTTAGCAGCCAGCCTCAAACAGGAAAATATGGCCTTTAGTACAGAAAGCTGTTGTGTGCAATGTCAGGCCTATATTCTGATCAGGACTATCTTACACATATAGACAAAACATCCAAGAGAGGAGGGGCTCTGAGTATAATTTCCAAGCTGCACAAACTGGTTGTATCAGTCCGATTGTCCCCACAACAATGAGACAAATTTACTGCATAGTGTAGGGCAATCAGTTTAGCCCCAAAAGAGCTTATATTAGACATCTGTATACATTAGAACTCAATATTTGCAATGATCCAGTGTGCACTGGAGTTTGCTGTAGTATGCATTCTTTTTTTCTTCAGTTGGCTGAAGCAACTTGTTTCAGATAATTGAAGATTTATTTTAAAAAAAAAAAAAAAAACAAAAAAAGCCAATAGATTCAATGGTGGCTACCAACAAGGAAATATGAGCTGAGGCTCTAGGTGAAAGTGAGTGGGATGTACTTTGGAATGTTGTCAGAGTTCTGGAAGTAAGTAGTGATTGCTCTGGCTCCACACTTGTTTTTTCTGCCTCTGTACAATACAATATCTCACCACATATAACTGCCAGTGTTTTGATGATTATATGAAGGATATAGTCAAACAAATGACCCTGACAATAAGCTCGGCAATATCAGTATACAACCTTCTGATTGACTGGCTAGAGGACAAGCTTGAGGACAGGCTGGAGGGTTGTGGTGATTTATGGTTAAACCTGAATCAGAGAGATGCCATGGAGATTGCTCTAAGCAAGCTCAGAAAATACTACTTCCAAACAGATACCACTGTATACTCAATCAGTACAAGTATGTTGATATCAGTATATGGCTATTGCTCCTTCCAAAACAGAGAAACCCCCACAAAAACTCACTCTTTATTTTCTTCAAACAGTGCTGGACCCATGCTTAAAGCTACAATACCATAAAGATCAGGGCTGGGAGCAGCACTTCATTGAGAGAACCAAGCAGGCTGTAATTGAAGTATACTGGAAAAACTACACACCACTGCAAGGTTCCAGCTGAAGTCTGGACGAATATACTAAGGGATCCCTCCTGTCTCACATTTACTTTAGCAGAAAGAAGAAGAGGGAGCCATCAGTGGAAGAGCTGCCATCAATAGACGAACTTACCATTTATCTCACCAGTGACCACGTGATTCTGCTGGAGGGTGTGGAGGTGCTCAACTGATAGAAGGTGGGTTGTCAGGTGGACATTGGGCCAATTTAACCCACCAATCTAACTACTGCTCTATCCACTGGGGTGTGCAGCTATATCAAATGGACTTCCCCAGTCTATATAGTATACTTGGGACTATCTGGCAATTCCTGCCTCCAGCACTCCTGTCAAGTGGGTGTTCTCAGGTGAGGTAGACCTCATTGCCCCAAAGAGATGTATACTGAATGCTGAGACAATCCAGGCATATATGTGTCTGAAGTCTTGGTAGAGCTCGGGCTGCTAAAAATTGGTAAGTCCTGGAGGTTCGCAGATAAGTTGGTTGGCCTTGTGGAATATTTAATATCTTTCAAAATAATAAAAAGGTAAAAAACCTAAAGACTTGGCCTGGAGTTTATAGCCCAAGTAGGGCTGTAGTTGGTTGGGTTGGTGGCAGTAGCAGAGGGAGTGCACAATGTTTGCAGCCCTCCATCAGCAGCAAGGAGCAGCTCCAAGCTGTCAGTGCCCAGGTCAGTGGGTGGGTTGGTGGGTGGGCACAGGGTCAGTGAGTGGGCATAGGGTCAGTGGGTGGGCATGGGGTTAGTGGGTGGGCATGGGGTCAGTGGAGGGAGCATGCAAAATTTGTGGCCCTCTGCCAGTAGCAAGGGGCAGCCCCAAGCTACAAGTGTCCTGGTCAGGGGGGTTGGCAGAGGGGGGGAGGCAGAGGGGGGGGGAGGTGGAGGGAGTGTGCAAAATTTGCAGCCCTCTACCAGCAGCAAGGGACAGCCCCAAGCTGTCAGCACCCAGGCCAGTGGGTGGAGTCAGTTGGCAGGGTTGGTGGGCATGGAGTTGGCAGAGGGAGTGTATAAAATTTACGGCCCTCTGCCAGTAGCAAGGGATAGCCCTAAGCTGCAAGTGTCTGGGGCAGGCAGGGCAGGTGGAGGGAGTGTGCAAAATTTGCGGCCCTCTGCTAGCAGTGTAGGGACAGCTCCCAAGCCACTAAGGAGTCCAGGGCAGAGGGTGCTTCTGGTAGTTGGAGGATACTTCTGACAGTCAGAGGGCATTTCTGGTAGTCAGAGAGTACTTCTGGCAGTCAAAGTCCACTACAGATTCGGGTCCTGTCACTGGTTTAGGTCCTGTAGGCACCCTGGCCATATGCTGTAGCACTGCATCAGTAGCACTGCAGAGCAGGGCCAAGGGGCTGGAGGGCCCTGCATAATGGCTAAGCTAGTACTATAGAAGAGGCACCTGGCCTAACCCCCAACATAAGACTGCCCAACCTGTACAAAATGACTGCCTAACCCTTACAAAAGACTGCCTATCTCTCATGAAAGATTGCCTAACTCTCACAAAAACTGCTCCACCCACTAGTTCCAGGCCTTGATGAGCCTATCATCTGTTGTAAGTATGACGACTGTTGTGTCTGAGCTCTCCTCGAAGGCAACAGTACTGTGGTGGTCATGTGGTTGGAAGAGGATGGCCATGTTGGCCACAAATGGGACCCCAAAACCATAGGTGAGGTTGTACCAGACTTCTCCGCTATTCTCCCAGATTGGGCCCTTCCTTTCCAGGATATAAAACATTACTGGGATAATATTGTTGTCTGTGTATATGGATAGAGAAATGTTGCACCTGACATATCCTGATATGATATGAGCATACAGTTGGGTGAACCCTTGGCCCAGGACCTCATACTGTCAGGCTATACTGGTGGATGCCTACCCTTGATCCAGCCCCGAGAGCCCTGGCTTAGAAACCTGCCAAAACAGATGGCAACCAGTCAGTCCTTTTTGTGTATGGGGGGGCAGAAACCCCCCAGGCTGCAGAAACCCCCCAGGCTGCAGCACCCCAAAAAAGCAGAGCTCCTTACCTCATATGGTATACTAAATTGCACCAAGAATGTATGTATAGCCACACCAAGATTACCACCAAGCTGGCCTGCTATACACTTTATCAATCTGCTCAAAGAACCCCAGATCATAGCCGTCATTACCACACAGGCTGTGTCATGCTTGCACATAGTTTGCTCTTCGATAGCACTTCTAAAGTTTCAGTAGGAGTACAGAATCTTGTGCATCTCTAGAATTATATCAAAAAAGAGTATATTGGTGAAGAGTGTGATTTATCTGAGAAGGAGAGAAAAAAAGGGAGATGAGTGTGGGGGATTTCAGAACTCTGGAACCTGCCCTTCGCCAGTGTTGCAGTATACTCAATTCCCATCCAAACCCCCCCTCCTTGCTTTTTTTGCCTCCTCTTTCCTGCCACCTGATATTTGATATAATCCTCACAAATCTCGTTGATGTGGCAGTAAAGCTCATCACTGTAGAGGTTCCTTACCACCATTGTAACTACCTCTCTGTATTCGTTAATAATGATATGGTTCTCTTCATTGTTGGTTACTCTTGCTGACCAATAGACCCCTTGGTTGAGAATGATTGGCTCTGATTCGAATGTAGACCCCCAAGCCTTGATGACAATACTGGTACTGCTCATACTGAACATCTTGCCCTTGAATTTCTCTATTTGATCAGATGCCGGATGTGGTTAAACTCAGGTAACTTTGAACTCTCCTTTCCAATGGAACTGAGCCCTGATCTGAGGGACTGAGATAAGTGTGCGAACAGGTTGCATACAGATGGATTGCATGCAAATGGGTTACATGCAGATGGGTTGCATGTGGATAGATTGCATGTGGGTGAATTGCATATGGGTGTGAGTGTTTTTTAGAGGGAGACCATGTAAAAAATGAAATTAAATAAAACACAGAGATGGATATTTCAGGAGTGAGTGAGCTGCATGCCAATGAGTTGTATGCCAACAAGTTGCATGAGTTGTACAAGATTGCTCACAAAGGCTTGCTTCTGTTCCTTTTGAGACCTCTGCCACATAATGCATTGACTCAACAGCTCAGCCACCAAAGGCATGCCCCATAATGTCCACCAGCCTTTCTTCATCTTGACCAGATATTGTGAATTAGAGCTGTGGACCCTAAGAAAAGTACAAGGTGAATTTGATCGTGCTGGGGAAATTTAAATAAACACAAGTAAACAAATGGTGGCTGAGTGAGTAACCTACATCTACTATCAGCTACTCCAAAAAGACTGCTACATACATAGCTGTGAGGTCTGTGAATTCTGAGGTCTGAAGGGCTATTGTGAGTTGTTGCCGGAATTCTCCCTCATCTCCACCATCGCCACTGCCATCGCCACTGCCATCGCTATTGCCACTGCCATCACCACCACTATCGCCTCTTTGGCTCTCAATGAGCAGCTTGTGTGCTGTCTATATGAGAAAGAATCTAACATTGTCAGTAGAGAGTGCATTTCCACCTTGAATACTCCCTCTTTTGATGATCATTGCAGAGTGAAAAATGAGTAGACTAGACCAATGTATGAATTAAGGGCTGCTGTTTAGTTTACTCATAATGCAGCAGGAAAGAACAAAGAAAAAGAACAAAGAAAAGAGAGGAAATAAAGAAAAAGAACAAAGAAAAGAGAGGGAATAAAGAAAAAGAACAAAGAAAAGAGAGGAAACAAAAGGAAAGGGTGATGTTACCAAAGTGTGGCAGGAAAAAAAAAACAAGAGAGAAATGAACAAAAGAAAGGGTAATGTCACCAAAGATTTCAATCCAGATGGATCCATCTGAATGGATCAATCTGGATCAGATCATAAGACTAATCTGAGTTGATTCGAATCCATCACATGATGAACCTGAATTAATTCTCATCCAGATCAACTCTATCTGTTTGGAGCACTAATCACAATAGATTATGAGGTCTGCTAGCAACTGAGTAGCTATATAGTCTAATTAGTAGATACTGGTTAGCAGCTAGAACTCCTCTAGTATATGCTATGCCAACAAACATAGGTGTGAGCCAAAGCACTAAGATAAGTGTCTCTACAATAGCTCTCTGGTAATGAAAAATACAATTCTGTTGTAAAAGAAGCCCACTAATAGTGATAATGAAGTCCTCTCTGGTAGCAGAAGGCAATTATAATAAAGATACTCACTCAGATATTTAAGATAATTATGAAACCCTCTCAAGTAGTTAAGATAATTATAAAAACAAGAATGCTAGTTAATAAGGCTAATGAAATCAGTATATATGAGACCAGCAATGAGATCAATGGGAATAAACCTGAACCCAAGATCCAAAGTATAAATGAGATCATCAAGATCAATAGAGTTATCAACAAGACTAATAAGATTGGTGATATGGCTAGCAATAAGTCAAACTAGTTAACAAAGTTACAGAAAAGGTTAAGAAGATCAAGAAGACTAATAAGGTCAATGATATAGCCTATAATGAGGTGTAGCTAATAAGGTCCAGAGTATAAATAAGATAAGAAATACCATCAAAAGGTCCAAAGTATAGATGAGGTTACAGAAAAGTCCAATAAGACTAATGAGGTCAGAAAGAGACCAATAAGTCCAGATAAGACAAATAGCAAATAGGACCAATATAGATGAACTCAAGTCTAGTACAGAATATATAACTAACTATTTGAAGATAACTATAATTAATATGAGATATATGGATATTACAAGCAAGAATAATATAAAAAGAATAATAATAATTTAGAAAGAGAACTATAATAGTGGTCATATGAACTACACTGACAATGGTATTTACTGTATAAGTAATATTTGTTCAAATAACTAGTACCTATTCTACTATCAGTTTTATAAGCAGTTCTACTGCTAATTCTGCCAACTTGACATCTATAAATTCTGGTTGACAAAATACTTTTACACTGATAAAAAGTAGCAATGATGTCAACTATGTAAGTGATGGCTCTACTATCAATAGCAATAAGTACTATCAATAGTGTAGGTACTATTAATAATACATATTAGTAGTATTTTGACAAAGTTTAGCAATTAATCATAAGACACTTTTCAGATACTTAAAAGCCTCTCATACTGCATATATATTTGATATTTACATTATTCCTTTATTTATATTATTTATATATATTTTGTATTTTTGGGTATTATAGATATTTCAGAACACTTTTTGATTTGTAAAAAATTCCTTAGATATAGGATTTCTAGTTGTAATTTGGATTATATATAGTTCTAGTTTTTTGTATATATTGTATTGCTTTTTTACTCTAGTTTGCATTTTATTATAGATTATAATAATTTTTTTTTTTTTT
>RBNI01006680.1:0-11086 GCA_003990745.1 Jimgerdemannia flammicorona | reverse complement strand
CTCCATATCCCCCACACTAATCTACTACCCCAAGGTCCAATGTCTGCAATGTCCCCTTTCCCCTTCCTAACCAGTATTCCCACTTTACCCTGCCAAACCACTACCCCCCCCCCACTCTCTTGTCCATTCCAGTCCATCTTTCCCCCCCTCACATCATACATCTTGAAGTAAGAAGAGATCTGCCTCCAGTTTCTTCAGCCATCCAAAGATCATACACCACCTCCCAGTCTCCCTAAGCCCATTGATGTTCAAAGAAAAAATATTGGTTGTACTATTCATAGTGAAATATTTGATAGTGTTGATTTCCCATATCTACAATTCCATGCTCACTTCCTCTCCAGCCAGATCCAGGTTCCATTCTGCTGCAATCTAATCCTCCACATTTTGCTGTTTGTTCAGAGCTGCCAGCAATTCCATACAGTCCTCACCATCCACTATCTCCATTGAAGCCCAGTGCTCCTCGCACACCATCTGCCACTTTTCCAGTCCCTTCCGTGGCCCCCACAGATAAGCTGCCCTTTTGTTAGCAATACCCAAGAGCATTGCCTCCCTCGCCTCAGTGAACTCATACTCCTCTGCCTCCAAAAGAGCTGCCATCATCTCATCTCTCAACTTCCTCATGACCTCCTCTCCTCGCAATACTCGCCCCCAGAATTCCTCACTGATTACCCAGAAGTTGATCTCTCCCAGTTCCTTGGCCGCCACATTCTGCAGCGCCCTCAACAGCTACTTCTCCCCCCCAACTACCTCTGCTGCCTGCGCCAAATCTGCCTCTCCTTCCTTCCTCTCCTCAGTTCACACTGACTCATCCCAACCATCCTCGGACACATCCTCCAACTCTCCTTCTCCCACCTTGGGAACACTATACTGAATTGGATTATCATCCACCATCGCCATGTCCACTACTGCTCCCTCTGGCCCCTGTCTCCCACTCTCCTTCATCTTCCCCCCTTGCTGCCCAGCCTCTGCTCAGATGCTAGCACTCACTCCAGTGCCCTCTGCCATAGCCTCTGCCCTTTGACCCTCATCCAAACTGGCCAGCAAATCCTTCTGCAACTGTCTCTCCTTTGCCTTCTCCCAGAGCACCTTGTCCATTCACACCTTCTTACCCTCGATCACCTCCACTACCATCCTAGCCTCGTAAGCCCTCCAAGCCCTTTGCCTCCTCTCCACAGCTCCCACTAGGTCCTCAAGTGCCTCCAGCAGATCCTCCTCCTCTTCCTCTGACCCCTTCACTCTCGAAACCTTGCACTCCACTGGGCCCCACTTCAATGCCACCAGCCAGTCCTTAGCCTTCCCAGTATTCTCCATCCCAAACAGCCTCAGCCAGACATCCACATCACCTGTCCTGAGCTCAGTCCCCTCCCATACCCTGAACCCATTGTCGATCACCTCGCTGTACTCCTTTATCACATCCATGACCAGCCTCCTCACCTCCTCCTTCTTCACCGTTGGCAAGTCCGCAATCACCAGATGAACCACTCATGGGTCCCAATGCATACACCTCACTATTGGTACTAAAATCCCTCCAACCACCACACCCTTCTCCACTGCCTCCAGTAGCAAACCCTCCTCTTCAAACTCCACCTTGACTGCCTCCAGCTTCTTCAAAAACTTAACTGAGGCCGCACCTTTCACCTCGCTAGCCAGCAGCCCCAGTACCATCTTTGCTGTCACTGCCAAGCCACAGAAGCACAGCGTGACAGTGAATTCCGATCTAGATTTCTTGAGTAATGGGGCTGCCACGAGGCCCGTCACACTATCAGCCAGGTCCCCGGGTCTCGCGCTGCTCCCCTGTCCAGATCCTCCATCAGCTGTCACATCTGGATTTTTTTCCAGATTGCCTGTCACACTGCTATCAGCAGTCACCACCTCAGTCACTACACCTCCAGCCCCACTATGCTGTCCCCCCAGTGGAGAGGCCTCTTTGCCACTTGAGGTAGCAGCTGCCTTCCCCAGCTCTAGTCAGCCATCTAGCCCTGTCGCCTGCTTTCCCATCCTGACTTTGTCTGTGAAAGTCATCCTCCCTCCCCCAAGCGGCCTTGCACCTCCTCTGTCACCACCCTCGGCCCCACATCCCCTCATCAAAGCACTTGGTATGCCAATACCAGCACCTTGACCCCCCCCCACATGTTGCCAGTTAAAGGCACTGGGGTCCCCCTGCCCAGTATGCTCACCAGAATATGTGTTGCTCGCCATCTTGATAGCACCAATACTTGAAGATGTTGTCGAAAGTATTGTCTGAGTCTTGTGTCACCTGAATGGTACTGTGACAACCAATGCCCAAGAGAATTCCTTGATGGAATCAAAGGAATTACAGCTCTGAAAACCTTACCTCCAAAAGCAAAATCACCATCTACAAGGCCCAACTCAGAGAACCAGCCAAAGGAATTTTCACCCAAGCAAAAAATGACCTAAACTCAGACCTTAGAGCATCCATCAATACAGTACCAACTTGGCTAGTAGAATATGAAGCTACAATATATTGGCTTATTGAGAAGTATGCAGGAAATAACATCTGCCATAAGACTCAAGAATCTATTATAGGAATGAAGATGAATCTTAGAGAATTACCTAGAGCCTTCTTTATAAGAATTTAGAAGAGAATGTATATAGCTGGGTTCAATGCCACCAACTAAGACATCATAGGCCCAATGACCTTTGTGAATGGAATTCCCCTGAACATTGCTCAGTATATTTACACCCTAGAAATCAGAAGGTCTGAAGAGTAAGTAAATACAGCTCAAGGATTTTTCAATATCAGACAAGAAACTACCTGGAGTGACCATAATAAGAAGAACGACAAAGAAGACATCCTGGTGAAAGTCCTACAAGGACTCCTCCAAGGATAGAAGAGATCTGAAGAAAGAAGACCAGCCAAAGAAAGAAAGAAGAACAAGAGTAAAATTGAAGACCTCAGTTCTAAGTTGGACCAATTGGTTGAACAGATTGAAAAACTCACTATATACAAAAATTGGAGTTATCAATAAGACTACAGAGGATATCCACTATAGAGAAACCAAGGTTATCTAGAGATAATAGGAGCTATCAATAATAAGAAAGAAGATACTCTTTCTGAGACAGAGCTAAGTCCAATACTTTTACTGTAGATAATTTGGATACTATGTTACTGAATGTGACAACAAAAGAAGTGACTAAAAGGACTCAGAACCACCAAACCTAAGAAATGAAATCCAGTACAAGAAGACTGAAGCTCATCCTGTTGAAGACTTTGAAGAAAAAAGCAACAGTGGAGACTACAGTGACCTAGACTTATACCTAGCTAAAGTCATCACCAGAAAGACAGTCTACCCAGCAGAGAAGAGGAAGAGACCCCTAGAAAGACCATCCAGGAATATCAGTAGAAGAATTCAAGAAGAACATGAAGAACATGAAGAGGAGCAAGTAGAAACACCTCTCTAATCTCTCTTACCTTTTGTTTCTGAAACAAATGAGTTACCCCCAGAAGATGAAGAAATGAAGCAAGAGGAACAAGAACCTGCTGCCCCAAAGCCCAAGAAGAAGCACACCCTAAAGTCTATGCCTAGAGACATCTATAATGAAGCCTGGCAAAAGATTTAAGAAATCAAGATAGAAGTCCCTCTTCTGTAGTTTCTGTAACTAACACCAGCTGGAGTCTGAAACAAACTACTGAGAACCACTAGGTCTAGCACTGGCTAAGTCCCAATCCCACAGCAAGAGCCAGCTTCCACCTCTATCCAAGAGATATTAGAGGACAAAAGGCGAAAATTCTCATAGATATCAGAGCAGTTGTCTGTTTTATTGCCAAATGATTTCTGGACACCCTCTAATGGCCCATTGATGGACCATCCAATCTCAGCATCATAGTAGCAGAGAGAGCCCAAACTCAACCTCTTAGAGAAGTATGAAACATTACTATCTCTCTGGAACACATTCAGTTCTCTATCTCAAAAGCTATATCACTGAAGCTATTATCTATAACATGATCCTTGACACCAAATGGATGAAGGAAATTAACACAGTTGTTAATATCAGTCAACAAGCACTCAAGTTTGACTACTGGGGAAGAAGTACATAGTTAAGGTGACCAGTTATAAGTAATCAAAGAAGAAGAAGAAGATTACTATCCAGAAAAAACATACCAGCAGTGAAGACTCTATCATAAAGAGAAAGAAGAATCCAAAGATGGAAATGATCCCAGACTCAATCCCTGAATCAACCTAGTAGATGACAGACCAGAAGACAATGTGTGGGCCCGTAATACTATCTCTATCACAATTAGAGTCATTATAGGAGAAATCAAAGGATGCCCCACCTGCCTCAAGAGATATAAGTGCCCTGAGTACTCCTCCAAGATCATTGGGATAAGAAATTCACCTGGCACAATCTGCCCTAAGTGTAGAAGAAAGAAGAAGAGATGCAGACATATTCTAGAGACATCTGCAGCCAAAGCTATAGAAGTACAAGTAATTTAGAGTCAAGAATTATAAATAAGAAAAAACTCCTGAGCAAGAGGTTTCTGATAAGAAGTACCCAAAAAAAAAGAGATTCCTGAACTTATTTCCTGGGATGACTCTTGCTGGATACCACCTAAAGATAATGATCCCTGGAATGTTGAAAAAGGATCCAGTATAATCCCCATTATTCTAAAGTAAGAAATATACCAAGAAAGAGCCTTCTGGCTAGGAAGATATCCACATCAAATAGTCTTTCACTTTCTCCAAGACTACTGCTATCAGTGCCATCTACTGGACTAACAAGAAAGATAGAGACCCTAAAGATTAGAACTTCTAACTACAGTTGCACAGTCAACCACTTTCCAAGAAGTCACTACAAAGTTGCAAAGCTGATTTAGAGAACAAGGCCTCTTTATCTAATCAGAAGTATATTCCTTAGCTACTCTGTCTCTAACCTATGACTAAGATAGATACTGATTCTCAAGACAGTAAGAGTTTAATAACTGAGAATAGTATTTTCAAATAATGGAATATTACAACTATGGAAAACACCCAGATTGCCAAGATTGTAGATACCAGAAGATTTACCTTAGCCAGGATGTTGCAATCTGCACATTAAAGAGAGGAGATAACAGAGGTCAGATCTGAAAAGCCAAGCTAAGAAACCAGAAAGAAGGACTCTTAAGATCTATGATTTGAGAGAAGACATTCTAGCTCTCATCAGATATGTAACCTGCTAGGGATAGATAGAAGATATTACCAATGTATATCTCTCTCCGGTACCTCTCGGGTTACACAATATTTGGAAGGCAACTATAATATCGTTTTGGAAAAAAGAGACTAGCAACATGGTGACCAACAGGCAATCTGAGATGCGTACTGGGCAGAGCGGCCCAAGTGCTTTTGACTGGCAGCAAGTGGGGAGAGGCCCTGGTCTGGGGGGAGGTATGAGGGGGCTGCTGGCAGGTGGGTGTGGAAGGGGAGGGGGCAGTAGTAGAGGACAGGGATCTGGGAGGGCAAGCTTTGCTGAGATGGTGAAGGGGAGGAAGCAGGTACCAGGGCTGGAGAGTTGGTTGAAGAAAGGCAAGGAAGCAGAGAAGGCAACAGTACATGGGGGAGTGGCCCTTGGCGAAGGAGGCAGAGGGACCAGAGGTGTAGTGGCTGGGGGACATGTGACAGCTGATGGAGATAGGACTGCCAATCTGGAAAAAAATCCAGATGTGACTGTAGATGGTGCGGCTGAGCAACTGGGGCTTGGGAGACATGGAGATTTGGTGGATGGTGTGATGGGCCTGGTGGTGGCATCATTACTCAAGAAATCGATTTTGGTATTCATGGTGACACTGTGCTTCCAGGGCCTGGCGGTGATGGTGAAAATGGTATTGGGGCTGATTGCTAAGCAGGTGACTGGAGCGGCATCCGTAAAGTTTTTGAAGGGACTGGAGGGAGTGGAGGTAGGCTTTGAGGAGGCTGAGCCATTGGAGGAAGCATTGAAGGTTGGATTGGTAGTTGGGGAGGTGTGTGTACTGATGGCCCAATGTCTGAAATAGGACCCCAGGGTGGTCCAACTGTTGGTGAAAGGGGTGCCCACAGTGACGGCAATAGAGACAAGGAAGAGAGTTGAAGAGGTCATGGTGGAGTATGGCGAGGTGGTGGATATTGGATTTAGGGTCTGAGAGGGGACCTTGCTCAGGACGGGTGACATGGATATGAGGATTCAGTTGGCAGGGAAGAAGGCAACTGAGAAGGCAAGGGACTGGTCTTCTGGTATGGTCTGGGGGGTAATTGTGTGCAAGGTGATGAGGATGAAGGGGAGTGAGAAGGAGGAAGAGGACCTATTGGAAGTGCTGGAAGAGCTGAGTGGTGCAGTAGAATGGCGGGCGAAGGCTTGGAGGGCCTTTGAGGAGGCGACACACTTGGATGTGGTGGATGGGAAGCAGATTCGAGTGAGTAAGATGCAGTGGAAACGAGATCAGGGACATAAGAGGCAGAGGGAATTGCTGACAAAGATGAAGGGTGGATCTCAGAAGGAGATGAGCAGGATGGTGGCCACAAGGGGGGCCAAAGAGAGTGTCTGGGCAGGCGAGGGAGGCAAGAGTGCTGGGAAGGGGACTGGTGAGAACAAGGAGATGACTGGCAAGGACCTGTATGCAGATGGTACGCTGGAGGTTTGGGATGAGATATGGGAGAATTCTCTGACCCCTACTCCCCTGATCAGGTGGGGCCCAGCTTCCCAAAACAGGGTGGAGGAGGATGTGCCAATGTGGGGGGCCCAGAGAGTGCAATTTGGAGTTCCGGAGGTGGTGAACGGGGGACAAGTGGTGGCAGTTGGTGAGGAGGAACTGGTGGACATCCCAGAAGAGTGGGATGAGGCTGCGAGTGCTGGGGCTGATACCACAATGCTGGATGGTGGGAGACTGGTGACCCCTGGAGGAAAGGAGGTGGGGAACCTACTTTGGATGTGCAGGATGATGAACAACCTGGCAGCCAAGGAGCTCAGTGAGGTGGATTTGAGGGTGATGAGTGACAAGCATCGGACGAGGATTCTGCAGGGGGAAGAGGTGGTGATGGCATTGAAGGTGGAGATCCTGGCAGTGTATCTGGAGGAGGAGGGCTATGAGGTAGATAAGGAGCAGGAGGCAGAGATGGCAGGAGTCACAGGAGAGAGGGCTGAATACTGCTGGACCAAGCATCATAGACTACAGCTCTAGCAGGAAGCCTGCCTGGAGTACGGTAAGGAATTCGAAGAGAAGGCAGATGGGGAGATGAATGAGCTGTTAGCTGGACTGGAGGCTCAGAGGGCTGAAGAGGAGAAGGTGACCATAGAACGTAATCTGGATTTGGCACAGGAGGAGATGAACATAGAGCAGTAGAGTAAGCTTGTTAATACACCATTTTTTACTATAAATAGTACAACCAACATTTTTTCATTGAATGTGAATGGGCTACGGGGCACTTATTGGCGTAAGAACATTTTTACTTGACTGAAGGGATTGGAGGCTGATCTCTTCCTCTTGCAGGATGTCAGGTGTGAGGATGACTTGGATAGACTGGAATAGATGAAGGAGTGGAGAGGCAAGGCAGTCTGAAAGGGCAAGGTTGGGATTCTGGTGCGAAAAGGCAAAGGGGAGATAAGGGATATGCAAAGCTGGGGAGATAGATTTGTCTGGGGAGAGTGGATATGCACCGGTTGGGAGCCAGTTACAGTGGACTCATGTTACTGCCCCGTGGTAAGGGGTGAGTGTGTGAATTGGGTGAAGGGCCTATAGGAGAGTGGGATTCTTGTGGAGGTAGGGGTAGACATACTTGGTGGGGACTTCAATATGGTCAGAGATGCATTGAGGGACAGAACTGATGGAGGACGAGGAGCTGAGGGGTGGAGTGGAGGACTGGTAGTATGGGAGGAAGTGGAAAGACTGAGTGCTCTGGTGAATGTGGGTAGAGAATGTTGGGGGGATAGGAGGGTATACACGCACTGGGCTGGGGGCCTGGGGACAAGAATCGATTGGATTCTGACAGCCAGCTGCTGGGGCTTGGATTTTTGGAAGTTGCTGGAGGTGGAATGGTGTCCTTGGTCGGATCATTGGGGGCTTTTAGGGCAGGGACATTTTGGGGGGAGTGGGGATGGGCCTGGACATTAGTGCCTTAATTCCTCCCTACTAGATGATGAGATCCAGTGGGATGAGTGGGCTGAAGACATTTGACTGTGAGTGGAATACTGGAGGCAGGAGGGTGCCCCAGTTGGCGTTCAGTGGATGAGGATGAAGGAGATGGCCAGGACCTTCTGGAGTGAGGCTGGTAAGGAGGCTGGGAGACAGAGGAGGCAGCGGGTGTGGTGGGCTTCTTGTAGACTGACTAGACTCTTGGAGGACTGGGCAAGATGGGTGACATTGGAGGAAGAGGAGGACTGGAGAGTGATAAGGACAAGAATAGAGGTGGTTGAACTACAACAGGTGCTGCAGAATGAGGAAGAGGCAAGGGTTCAGAGTCTGGCAGTGCGGCTTCGTTGGCAGGGGTTGGAGGAAGGGGAGCAGTCTTCAAAGTTTCTTACAAGAGCCCTTCAGGTGAGAAGGATACAACAAAGGTGGGAGGGAGTGCTAAATGCTGTTGGTATATTGGTGCATGGAGTACAAGACATTCTTGGATCGTTAAAGGAGTATTGGAGTGGATTGTGGAGTGAGGAGGAGGGTGGGGCAGATACAGTGGACATTGATCGAGTGTTGGAGGATTGGCACCCTATACAAGCAATTGGGCTGGGGGACTTAGTAATGCCAGTACAAGAGGAGGAGATCCACCAGGTTCTTGCTGCAACAACCTCGGGTACAGTACCTGGGGAGGATGGGCTGCCCTGGGACTTCTGGAAAAAGATGGTGGGAGTCCCAGGAGTACTGGGAGAGATGACGGCACTGTGTGATAGGATTATACAAATGGAGAGATGGGTGGGAGAACAGGATCTGGGGCTGGTAACATTGCTTTATAAGAACAAAGGAAGGCAAGAGGACTGAAAGAACTGGAGGCCGATTATGCTGCTAGTTATGGACTGAAAGTTGGTTACCAAGGTAGTGATCACGAGGTTGCAAAAGGTGGCCCAGCAAGTCCTGGGTGATGAGTAGAGGGGATTTGTGGGAGGCCGGCTCATCAGGGATGGCACAGCATGAGTTCATGGAGTTATTGAAGGAGCATGAGCCAGTGGACTGGATGGATGTCTGGTCTTTCTGGACCAGGAGAAGGCTTACGATTGAGTGCATTGGGTCTGGCTGGTGAAAGTTTTAAATAGGATTGGGGTCCTGCAACAGTTCTGGACAGCCATGGTCAGCCTACTGGAAGGAAGTAGGGCTGCACTCCTATATAATGGACACAGAGGGGTAGTATTTCCCCTGGGTAGGGGGGTGCCTCAGGGGGACCCACTGTCCCCCATTTTGTATACTCTTTCTCTGGAGCCCTTCATGGACAGAATCAGGTGGAAGATAGTGGGGCTCTCTATCTTTGGCATTGAGTGGAAAGTAGGGGCTTTTGCGGATAATATAATGGTCGGTCTGGGATTAATTGCAGATATTGAGAAGCTCAAGGAAATAGTGGAGTGGTATGAGGTAAACTCCGGGGCTTGACTTAATTGGCATAAGTGCGAGACAATGGTATTAGGCAATAGTCTGGTGGGAGGGAAGATTATTGGTACCATTGTCCCTGCTGGCGAGGCAGTTTGGTACTTGGGTATTTATCTATCAGTATATGGGTCAGTTCTGCTCTGACATTGGTGGGAGCAGAGGGTTGGCATCTGGGAGGAGGCCCTGCAGAGTTGGGGGGGCCGCCAATTGTCTCTGGCAGGACGAGTTTCGATTCTGAATGTCTATTGGCTGCCGAAGGTATGGTATCTGGCTTATCATTTGGACTTCCCTGCCTGAGTAGTAAAGAGATTGATGAAGCTGGCCAAGGGGTGGATCTGGGCTGGGAGGCAGAGTCAAATCAGCTGGGAGGTCTTATCTTTACCAGTGGCGAGTGGGAGACTGGGGCTGGTAGACTTCCCTAAGAGGCTACACTGCTTGAGAGCATGATGGCTGAAGAGAGTGGTGGAATTGAGAGGGGGTGGTTGGGTTTCCCTACTGCAGAAAGTCTGGGAGATGAGGTCCTCTCCAAGAGGTTCAACTGGTGATCTCCTATTACTTGTAGGCCATCAGAACACTGGACAATTGTGATTCAAAGGCTTTTGGTGGGGAGTGGCAGAAGGGGCATGCCACATTGGAATTAGGTGGCAGGGAGATGAAGGGGAGGCAGTTTGGGACCCAGGGATATGGCAATGAGACTGCATGTTACTGGGGGGTATCCCCCTAATTGAGTTTGACATTGGTGATGGGATCGAATGCCAGTGGGGACCAGGCCAGAACCTGTGGCCTAGCAGTTGAAAAGGAGTGGGAATCGGTGAAGAGTGGGACTGGCATAGCATTTGGATCTGGAGCACTGAGGTGAGGAGATGGCTGCTGCCAAAGTACTGGGTGGTCTGGTGGTGTATGCTTAGGCAGAATGTCATGCTCAATTTCTGCTCAGGTCACCTTATCGAGGGAGGTTGCTTCAACTGTGAAGAGTGCTATAATGTAGGGCAGGAAGGGGGATACATACAGATGCCTGAACATTGGCTAGGAGAGTGTGAGGTACTTGGTACCTTTTGGTAGAACATTGGGGATCATTTGGGGGGAGAGGGTCAGAGAGCTGGAGTGTGGGGGCGATGGGAGGATTTAAGAGATAGAGTGGAGGGTGGGGTGGGGAAGGAATGGCTGACATTAGGCTGGGCATTGGCCATTTGGGTGGGGCTGGCCAGTCACTGGTTATATGTTTTTGAGGATGGGCAGAGGCTTGGCTCCAAGGTCTGGCTGCTGAGGTGGCATAGCCTTATGGAAGACACCCTGACAGGCTGGTGGCTTGGTTGGGGGTTGCAGGGTGGTCGAAGGCATCGTTTGGTAGAGAAAATCTGTCGGCAGAGTGAGGGGAGGGTGGGTGTTGCAGGTGAGAAAGTGGTCTTTGTTCATGTAGGTGGGGAGAGCGGCACACCCATGGGAATTGGGTAGTGGGGGGGGTATACTATAAACTTATATATAGAAGAGTAATAAATGACAGAGTCCAAGTGACTATAAAACAAAACAAACAAAAAAAAA
>RBNI01006679.1:0-11086 GCA_003990745.1 Jimgerdemannia flammicorona | reverse complement strand
CATGCACCTCGCCATAGGAACTACCACTCCGCCTACTGCAACCCCTTTCTCCACCGCCTCTAACAGCGACACCTCTTCCTCGAACCCAATTTCAATCCCTTCTTTCCCCTTCAGGAACTTGACTGTCACCGCCCCCTTCACCTCCTGCGCCACCAGCCCCAGAATCATCCTCGCGGTCACCGCTAAGCCACGGAAGCATAATGTGACCGCGTATTCTGACCGTGACTTCTTGAGTAACGGTGCCAACACCATGCCCGTCACTCCATCAGCCAGGTCCCCGGGCCTCCTGCCCTCCTTCTGTCCTGATCCGCCAACCACCGTCACATCTGGATTTTTTTCCAGATTCCCCGTCACAGCCCCATCAGCAGTCACATCTCCTCCCCCTACTCCCCCTCCCCCCATACCGACTGCAACTCCCAAGGGGGGACCTCCTTGCCCTCCACCGGAAACTGGCTTCGCCTTCCCCAGTCCCAACCAACTATCGAGCCCTGCTGCCATCTGCCCCATTCTGACCTTGTCAGCAAAGGTCGCCCTCCCCCCACCTCTCTGTCGCAGCCCACCTCTCCCTCCACCTCCAGCGCCACTGCCAACCACAGAGGGCCCTGGCATCCCCAAACCATCTTCTCTTTTTCTCCCGACCTGCTGCCAGTCGAAGGCACGGTTGCCCCCCTGGCCACCACGCTCACCAGAATGCTCGTTGCTTGCCATGTTGATAGTCGCTTTTCACCGAAAACTTCGCAGAAAGTGTTGTCCAATTCTTGTGTCACCTGAATGGTACGGGTGAAAGATGCTCGATACACTTCTATATATAAGAGTATATCTATATATTAGATCTAGTAATACTGGGACTGAATAAGAAATAACTCCCCAAATCCCAAACAAAGACCTGAGATAAAGAAAAATCCCCCAACTAGCTAACAGAAGATAGAATAGATTCAGAGCAGGTGAGTAAAGGACTTATATATAAGACTCCCTCAAAAGGACTGATATATGGATTAAGGCTTGAAAAAGCTCCACTTTCACTCTCTGAGCCTGCAGGCCTTGATTACATTGCTGTGTCAGCTCCTGGTTCTAGTTAGATACTGCCAAATAAGAGAGATCCCACTCTCCAAACCTGTGGGCCTCAATTGCATTACTGTGTCAGCTCCCAGTTCCAGTTGGGTACAGTTAGGATATCAGCCCTGCACCACCCCACCCTCTGCCAGCCAATCAAAAGGCCCCACCAAGATAATGCCTACTCTAACCCTGATGACTGCCCCCAGTCTAGCACCCTACTGGTCCACCATTATCACTCTTTTACCTATCTGTGATAGTCATCTCCTCTCCCATCCTAACTCTACCTAAAAAGTAGTCACCTATATCAGAACTGTGCTTGCCAGAAAGCTTGCCAAAGCTCAGAGGACCTCACCACAGGCACCAAGAACCTACAGGTAACCTATACTAGCACTTGATATCCAAGGTTGGCTGACTCTATACACAGCTCATAACACACTAGACAACACCTTGTTGATAACAGCAAAAGGAAGAAAGTACTGCACCAAAATGAGTACACTCCAGATATAGCTGAAGGCACCAAAAACTGTGAAAAAGTGGAGAAGACACTAATCTAACACTGATAAAAGAGCAACTTATCACTATTGCCTTCCTCCCACCATGTCCTTGCAGGTACAGCAAACCAACCCAAGGTAGAGGGGGTAATAATAGGGGAAAGGGGACTTGGAAGGTTGCCTATCAAACCTTGTAACTGGTAAGGTAGTGGAGAAAGGGATGGTCCTGCACTTTTTCTATAACAGGTATGTATATACCTATCTAGTATCGTGCCATTCGTATGTTGACCCGAGACGGGCTGGTTGACCCGCTGGACATCTTGGTCGCGTGTGATGGTAGACGACGTAAAGGTTCAAAGAACATTTGGGCAAGAAATAAACTGCGGTGATTCATATCAAAGTGATACTTTGAATGGACGAACATTATGTAGAAATATATGTGAGCAAGTCCAACATTACAAAGACGACAGTAGCTTTTCTCACGAATTCGAGAAATGTCGCTTCACGGGCCTCGGTCTGGCGAAATGGTTGTAAACCATCTGTGGTTCCAGCTATACGTCCCATGAAGTGTAGTATATGGCAGTGTTCTACAGTTTGCAAGGTCGAGCTATTGGCAAAACTCCAGTGGACTGTTTCCACTTTTTCAGACAATTGAAAAAACTATTTTTTTTTTTTTGCTCCTTTAGTGAATGATAAAGCTATTCACGGCCTCAAAGTGACGTGCCAATAATATTACGTTGTTATGAACCATGTCCGGTTTTCTTCAATGCAGAAAGCCTTTTCCACGGAAAAAAAGGTTGGACTCACACGCATTCGGAGAACGGAGAATCACATGGCACGGGCAGAAAAAAATAAAGCGAGTATGCGACGCCTAAATCGCAGTAAGTTTGGATATCGGCCATGGAAGAACGGCAAACTGTCCAAAAAAAAAAAAAAAAAAAAAAAGATATATTCCCGCGGTTCAACAGTACATGTAAATTGAGTTGGGTAAAAGGCGTTCTCAAGCTTGTCTTGGGAACAAAACAAGTGGGACATATGCCCTTCGCACACATTGTTAGGTCACTTTGCAAGGTCAGTTTACGCCATCCATTCGTGGTTATATATATACTTGCATCGACTATTGTCGTAATCGCAATTTATAGGAATATAAGCCACAATACGCTTGGTAATAGGATTATAAGTCTAAAAAAAAGTGTCTGTACGTGGTAGTGCGACTCAAATAAAATAAAATAAAATAAAATAAAAATCCGTAATGCTTGACTTGTCACCACTCCCTTGAAACCTCGACACAAGCGACCGGCGAGAGCCCGATCTGACCAGTCAGCAAATTATGGACTACCAGCAAAGGATCAAGGCACATAAGTGGCCATTCACTCTATCCAATAGCCTGGACGCGTCTAACCCACTTTATAAGATTGCGCCGTGTGCTCATCGTCAATAAACACCTTGTTATTCCCGAACAAGATAGAATATACTTGGAGAACTTTTTCAACTGAGTTGTACTGCAAAAATTTTCCGAGGCAGCCATTCCCATATCGATCACGACCGTTTTCGAAATGATATGTTTACAAGGTGGCGACGATATTTTGCTCACTCATTGCCTTTTATTCTGTAGCACATTGTCTGTGTTCAATATTCATAGTAACGTTCTTTCACAAAGGAAACTGTTTCTATTGCGGTAAGTCGCAATCCTATCAGGTTGGAAATCTGCGAGGAGAAAGTGAACATGTCAGTAGCATCCTGAAGTTGATGACGGTATTGAACGGCTCCAGAGAATTAGCCAGGGCGACATGCAAAATGGCAGGGAAGGAATGGAGTTGGGAGGAGTGGAGAAAAGGAGGTCGGGAAGATGGCAATACTGAAGAGAGGTGATAAACGAGACTAGTGCAAGGTGTTTTAATAAAACCATTTACGCCTTATTCAAAAACTCAGGCTATTTAATGCTTGGCAAAAAAAAAAAAAAAAGGCAGCAGCAATAAATAAATAAATAAATAAATAAATAAATAAATAAAACGGCTTTCGGTATGGTTTAGCGTCCTGTGTCTGTATAGGAATAACGAGAGATGATGAGGAGAGAAACACTTTGGCGAGAATGGCAAACCCATCAGAATAATCCCGTTTCTCCTGACCGCGGCACCCTCAAGCCTTGTGCGTACCTTTTTCGCTGTTGAACAGGCGACGTGTGAGTGTAGGAAAAAAAGAAAAAAAAAAAAAAAAATTGGACTTTTCTATGGTTTCCGCCTTCTAATTGTGGGTATTGAAAAGTAATATATCGACATTGTGTGCACGAAACCTCTATATTGTGTGACCATATATGAGAGTAAGTGTAATTTACCTACATTGCAACTTTTGCTTAACAGATAGTTTTTTCTTTATTTTTATATAAAAAGATCAATTTGACGACAACTCAGAAAACTAGAGCTACTGAGTTCAGGCGAAATATACAGTACATTATGCAGCCTTAATAATCTAGTTGTGGGACCCTCATATGATCTGTATTGCGCTTCGGACCCCACTGGTCTTAATATGTATACACACCTTAGCGAGCTGTTTGTCTTTCTTCACACAACAGATGCGACGCCTCACGCTAAAGTTTGGCAAAATTTTATCGACATGGTTAGCTTTTCGTTTACGACCGAAGCAACTAAACGTTTGCTATTATATACTGATACAGAATATAAGGTGAATCCAGATCCATATGCATTGACCATTTTGCACCGCCGCCGCCGCAACCTACGACAAAAAAGACAAGGATGATTACTTAATTATTCCACATCGTAATATAAAAACAAGCATGCCATGATGTATAGTGTAACGTAGTGGGCGCGTAACCAGGGAAATGCAGCGGATTTCCATAACTCTTCTTGACTCCTCAGAGTCACAAGTGGTATCTGTCTGATCTCATTATTAGACTACCAGGGTGAGGCTCAAACTCTTTTGACCTGAGGTTTATTTACTCTAGATACTGGGATATTTATACAAGTTTGCTAGCTATAAGGTGGCTAAGTTATGACCACATTTCCTATGAGTCACTTTTTATAAGTGTAGATCCTCTACATCTATAAAATCTCTATGTTTGTAAAGTTTTTACATTTGTAAAATAACTGCTATTTGTAAAGATTCAGATATCTCAATCAAATGTCTATTTTCTGTTTCTATTTCATACTATATGTCATATCTTCCCCCTGAATAGGTTATTTTTGATGCAAAAATACCTATTCAAATTCCTATATCTCAATGTTTATATATTTGTTCCCCCTACATGGACATATTTATGATATATTGAAGTAATTGTTAGAATGTTTTTCAAGGTCCCAAAAGTCTTCAAATAATTAATTTGGGATGTTGTCAAAAGTCAGATAATGGTTTATATATGATGTCTTTAGTAGAGTAGTGGTTTGTATGATAGGTGATATTTGTATGTTACAGGATGGCTTCCCAGCTCATCAAGTACAGGTAATGGATCATATCTTCATAAGTCAGGTAGTGGCAAATCATATATCATGGGTTGGTAAATTATATATCATAGAATGGCTTCCAGGCTTGTCAAGTGTGGGTAATAGACTTTGGGGCAGGAAATCATATATATGTCATGGGACAGCTTCTAGACTTGTTGAGTGTAGGTAATGGACTTTAGGGCAGGGTAGCAAATTGTATGTCATGGAATAGCTTCTAGGCTTGTTAAGTATAAGTAATAGGTTGTATCTTCAAAAGTCAGATAGCAGTAAATTGTATATTGTGGGTCAGCAAATTGTATATCATAGGATGGCTTCTAGGCTTATTGAGTATGGATAATAGACTTTGGAGTGAGGTGGCAAATTGTTTATCATGGGACAGCTTCCAGGCTTATCAAGTATAGGGCAGCAAATTATATGTCATGGGTCAGCAAATTATATATTGCAGGTCAGCAAATCATATATCATGGGTATCACAGGTTGGCAAATCATATGTCACAAGATGGCTTCCAGACTTATTGGGTGCAGGTAATGGACTTCGGGTGAGATAGCAAATTGTATGTCATGGGATGGCTTCCAGGCTCATTGAGTGCAGGTAATAGATCATATCTTCAAAAGTTGAATAGTGGTAAATCATATGTTATGGGATGGCTTCCAGGCTTGTTGAGTGTGGATAATGGACTTCAGGATGGCAAATCATATATCATGGAATGAGTCATATATATCTTCAAAAGTTGGGTGGTAGTAAATCATATGTCACAGGATGGCTTCCAGGCTTATTGAGTACAGGGGGTGGCAACTCATATATTGTGGATCAGCAAATCATATATCATGGGATGGCTTCTAGGCTCATTGGTGGGGGGCAGCAAATTGTATATGTATATATCATCAAAAGTTGGATGATGATGGTTTATATGTATGTCATCAAAAGTCAGATGATGATGGTTTATATTGATTGTTTGTTATTTAGCTTAAAAGTGAGAGATTCATCTTGAATCACCAGTCAATGGGTACTAAGTTGTAACATAGCAGGTACATAACTAGAAAAATATAGCAGATTTCCATAACTCTTCTTGATTTCTCAGAGTCACAAGTGGTATCTGTCTGATCTCATTATCAGACTACCAGGATGAGGCTCAAACTCTTTTGACCTGAGATTTATTCACTCTAGATATTGGGATATTTATACAAATTTGCTAGCTATAAGGTGGCTAAGTTATGACTACATTTTCTATGAATCACTTTTTACAAGTGTAGATCCTCTACATCTATAAAATTTCTATGTTTGTAAAGTTTCTACATTTGTGAAATGACTGCTATTTGTAAAAGATTCAGGTACTGCAATCAAATGTCTATTTTCTGTTTCTATTTCATACCATACATCACAATAGATATACTTGTGGTGTTTCAATTAAGAGAGGGTTTGCGGTTGGAGAGGTAGGAATTGTGGGAAACTTGCATCTCCTAAAATTAAATGTAGAAAATTCTATATATATACTTTTTGTTTCCTTTATGGTTTCTTTGGTAATAAGCTGTTTGGCCGAGGGCGTGACTTGAAACCATCATTGCATGACTCAACCTAAACATGCATATCATTGTTTTTATTAGTTTATTCGCTTTGCACTGCTTTTCCTTTTGTATTTTATTCTATTTTAGGATTATGAGTTTTTGTTTTCTAGCTTGGAACGAAGTCCGGTTTACTTGTCAGCTCATCTAATGCGCTGCCTCAATTCCGGCGCTCGATCTCGTCGCGGTCACGTTTATCATCGCCCCTGAACTCGTCACGATGGTCCCTAAAGAACTCCTCAAGCGATTCAGGCTTCTTGTCAATGATATCTTGGAGGTCACCTGCACATAAAGGGAGAGGTTTAGCGTAACTGATTCCATTCGATGCGCAACGACATAACGACGGGGCCTACCAGAAGTAAAATCAGCACCACCAAACTTGACATATTCAAAGAAGTCGAGCTCTGTCTCAATGGTAGTATCGTTAAAGTGCTTCCTCAGAGGAATGCTGTGGCGGAACTTGCCATCACGATGGCGGCGGCCGTCGCGCTCTCTGTCGTTATCATCGCCTTTCCTACCGTCATCGCGACCCTCATCGTCCCGACGGTCATCTCCGTGACTACCGCGCTTTCCATCCTCGTCACGCCACTTTTCCAGTTCCTTCCTCATCTCGGAACGTGACACGTCCTTGAACCGGATCTCGCGCTCGCCAATCGCGTCGCCGAGAATGCGCACAATCTCATCGCCGCAAACGGCCTTGCACCCCGTGAGGTAGTACACGCGGCGGTGGTGGCGTTCGTCCAGAGGGACCCAGCGAAAACCCTGCGAGATTCCCTTGACCTGAGCCGGGGCCTGAACCTGAGGTTGGGCCTGAGTCTGGGTTTGGGTGCGGCCATGGTCACCATGACGGTCGCTATCACGGTGGTGGTGAGTCAGGGAACAGTAGATGGCGCGGCAGACGTCGAGGATATTGACGGGAGCAAACCGACCGTCACGGCCGATGCTCACTTTGAGAACGCGCTCTTCCTGGATCATGGGGGCCCAGAAAAGGAAGCATTGCTGGAGGAAGTCGAGCCTAAGCGGAAATTGTAAGTAGCGAGGGAATCGTCAGATGCGTTGGACGTTGGACGTGCGTATGAGCAACCTGATAGGAAGTGAGGGCATTTTTACCTGAAAATGCACCACCTTCCCCTGTTGAAGTTGTCCTTGAGGTAATTCTCAAGCTCCCTGAATTCGCAGAGGTTTCTGAGCTCTCGGTTGTGAGACTCGGCGCCGATCCTGAAAAGCAAAACCAAGGGAACCTTTAGTGCCTAAATCACCATCATCACAATCTCGAGAGAATAGCTAGTTTTGAGAGCTCACGTGGATATCATGAGGACATGGCGAATGTTCTCGCTCTCCATGGCCTCGATGAGACACTCTCCGTGGCGGACCCGGTTGCGAGTCATTTCCGGCACGAAGATGGCGTACTCGCTGTCGCGGAAGGCGCGGCGGAGGCACTTGCGGTCCTCGTAGTCGATTTCCTATCAAAGAGCATCTACATTAGCATCCATGCAACCACCCCATTTGGCCCTGACAAATAACTGCAAAAATAAAATAAAATAAAAAGGACGCCAAAAGAACACTTACAACAATCTCGGCGCCCATATCCCTCAAATCGTCGCAGTTTTTCTCGCGACAGCACAGGACGCGGATGCGGCATTCGCTGTGGCGGTAGCGGCCGTCGCGCTCCGACTCACGGAGCAGGTACGCCGCGATGCAGTGGCCGAGGTAGCTGTCGCCGCCGGTGATGGTGAGAACATGCTTGGCGCTGGTGTTGGCAATGGAGGTGACGGTGGAGCGGGATTCCATTTTTTAGAGAGGGTGGGTTGGTTGATTTGGTTCTTTTTGGAGGAGGGAAGTGTGCTTGAGTTGTTCGGTGGTTGTGTTGTGTGAAGATATTGTGGAAAGGCGTTGGAATGGGGGCTTTTATATGATACTGGGTCAGAATGTCGCTTTGTGCTCGGATGATCAGGACTGCATGCATGGCTACATACGTAAGATCGGCGTGCAGGGTTAAAATATATATATATACAGGTGGTGCAGTGGCGCAAGGCGTCATTAATTGCACCCCCCCCTTTTTTTTCCACACGCACGGCCTTCTGTTCTTCCTTCTAATAGAATGATTAGTCCTTCTTGGATACTTTTCATAGCAAGGCAGCCTTCCCGAGATGAATTGCCAATAGTAAGAAGCCAGCACGACACCGCTGCTGGTATATTTACGTCCCGCAAATCCCCTTCGACTTAGCGCTGGGATAAACCCTGAGGCCCATAGCTACCAGCGGCGGAGTCTATCTCCATCAGTAATAAATTGTGATGTGAACTGGCATCGAATATTGAGCAGCTATCTATAACATAAAATATGAACGTATTATGTTCAAGGTAGCTGTGACTATTACGCTCCAAAGAAGTGAAGAGCGTAAGCCCACCTCAAATGATCAACACAAATTTACCGATCAATCATATATATATATACAAGAAAAGATCCGATCGCTTCACATGATCTTACACGCTGATTATAGCGTCCACTACACTAGAACAGGAATTACCGCCAGAAATATGAGATATGCCATGCAAGCAAGCTCTTGTTGAATCATTTACATCGCAACAAAACCAAAACCCACACACCAGAGTCGTTTTGAGAGGTCATTTATTCAATTTACATTACGCAACAAAAAAAAAAAAAAAAAGGGATTGACTATTGTACAAGCAGCAATCTAGTTGGTCTTGTTGTCGACGCCGGCAGCGACCTTAGCCTTCTCGAGCAGACCCTTACCCTCACCCTGCGGGTGGGTCTTGGCGTCATCGCACTCGCCACGGACGGTGTCGAAGGCGGACTGGTCGGTGGACTTTTGGGTCTCAGGGGTGATAGTGGACTTGAGACGGTCGGTGGCACTGGAGAACTGCTCGCTGGCCTGCTGGGTGTAGGACTTTTGGGTGTCAGGAGTAACCTTCTCCTTGGCCTGCTCGGTGAAATCTTTGCGGTTGTAGTCAGACATGTTTGGTTGGTTGTTCTGTAGGAGGTGAGAGGTGAGAGTGAGTGAGGGAGAAAAAGTATATAATCGGTCGACTGCCCAAAAATAAATCAATGGTTGAGGACGAAGAGGAAGGCGGGTGGGAATTTTATTTAACGAACCTTGGAGGAAGTTTGGGTTTGTAAGTATGTGCTTTGTTGTATTGAGTGAATTGGAATGAAGAAAAATGATATGCAAGACCCCCGCCTATTTATACTGTTAATTGGGCGCCGTCCACGTGTTAGACGCTAAGACGCCTTCAGTGAACTCAATGGCACTTGGACCACTGATAATTCGGCGTGGTGGAGAAGATATCATAGGGAGACAAGACTTTGCAATTGCGAGATCAAAGTAGAGGATGGAAACGCCCAATAGTTAGAGATCAAGACGTCATCCGCCTTCTGCACGTGACGAGAACCACTAAATCGAAATCCCACAGATAACACGAAAAATGCTAAAAATGTTACGCATGATTTGTTGAATGTGAGAAAATCTCTTAAAGATAAACAAGCATACTGTCCAAGAAGCCTTACGAGACAGTTTTAGTACCCCATCCTTGAGAAACGACGTCGTATTGGTACGATAGCCATCGCGTCGTCCTGTTCGTGATTCGAGCAAAATCCTTGCCACACACATATCTCCAACAGCGAGCCGAAACGAGGAAGCAAAAAAAAAAAAAAAAAAAAAAAACAACAGTAAGCGTAATTTACCTTACCTTAACACATCTTTTGCTTAAAAAGATAACAACTCTAAAACTAGAGCTACTGGATTTAGGCGAAAATATAAAGTGCATTATGCAGCCGTGATGATCTAGCTGTGGGACCCTCATGTAATCTTTATTGCACTTCAGATCACTGGTCCTGATATGAATATACATACACACTTCAGCGAGCTGTCTGTCTTTCTTCACACAACAAAAATAACGACTCACCTTCACGACGGTAAGGTTTAACAGGATTACCCACATGGTTGACGTTTTGCTTACGACGGAAGCAACTAAAACGTTTGCTATTAAATACTAATACGTAATATATTGTGAATCCAAATCTATAGACATCAGTATTGGGGAACAAGCCCACTACACCGCTGCTAGTATATTTGCGCCCCGCAAATCCCCCTCGACTTAGCGCCTGGGATAAACCCTCATAGCTACCGGCGGCAGAGTCTGTCTCCATCAGTAAGGATGGGGAATAAGAATATTGCTTCATTTTCGTGTACGCAAAGAGCAGCTAAAAATATGAACGTATTCTGTTCAAGGTAGTTGTGGCTATTACGCTCCAAAGAAGTGATGAGCGTAGGTCCACCTCAAATCATTACATCTGACCAATACGAATTTACCGATCGATGACTTTACATGCTATTATAGCGTCCACTACATCAGTTAGGTATTACCGCCAGAAAATATGAAATATGTCTTGCAAGCAAGCTCTTGTCAAGTCATTACGTCGCAACGAAATAAAAACCCATACATCAGAGTTGTTTTGACAGGTCATTTATTCAATTTACATTGCGTAACAAAAAAAAA
>RBNI01006678.1:0-11088 GCA_003990745.1 Jimgerdemannia flammicorona | reverse complement strand
CTAAAATCCTCATGCCATACCAGCAGCCACATTCTGCATCTCACCCCACCCTACTCTCACACTATAATTTCCAAACCAATAACAATCTAAGCATCTTTAGGATGTAAGTTGCGACCTCACTGCCCAAGTAACTAGATCCTTCTACCTAGCCTGCCCCACTCAAGAGTGGGTATGGGTTGTGAGCCCCAACCACCTCAAGTACTTGTCATCTAGTGCACCTGACCTACTCCTATTAGTGCCTCCCTATCTTGCCCATCTTGCCTGTCTTGCCTGTCTTGCCTGGTTGCCCGGTTGCCCATATCATTTTTCCCATTTTGCCCATCTTGCCCATGTTGCCTGTCTTGCCGTCTTGCCCATCTTGTCCATCTTGCCCATGTTACCCATGTCTTGCCTGTGTCGTTTTGCCCATTTTGCACATCTTGCCCATGTCACCTGACTTGCCGTCTTGCCCATCTTGCCCATCATGCCCATATTACCTGTCTTGCCTGTCTTGCCCATCTTGCCCGTCTTGCCCGTCTTGCCCATGTCACCCATCTTGCCATCTTGCCCATCTTGCCCATCTTGCCCATGTTACCCATCCTGCCCATCTTGCCCGTCTCGCCCATCTTGCCTGTCATTTTGCCCATTTTGCCTATCTTGCCCATGTTGCCCATCTTGTCTTGCCCATGTTGCCCATCTTGCCCATTTTGCCAGTCTTGTCTGTGTCGTTTTGCCCATTTTGCCCATCTTGCCCATGTTGCCCATCTTGCCATCTTACCTATATTGCCCATCTTGCCCATTTTGCCTGTTATACCTGTCTTGCTCGTTTTGCCCATTTTGCCCATCTTGCCAGTTTTGCCCATCTTGTCCGTTTTGCCTGTTTTGCCCATTTTGCCCATCTTGCCTGTGTTGTTTTGCTCATTTTGCCCATCTTGCCCATGTTGCCCATCTTGCCATCTTGCCTGTCTTGCCCGTTTTGCCTGTGTTGCCCATGTTACCCATGTTACCCATCTTGCCCATCTTGCCCATCTTGCCCATCTTGCCTGTGTCGTTTTGCCCATTTTGCCCGTCTTGCCCATGTCGCCTGTCTTGCCATCTTGCCCATCTTGCCCATCTTGCCCATGTTACCCATCTTGGTCTCCAAATATACTGCATATATGTACTATATATCTGAACAGACCAAAACTGTATGTATAATTTTCATGAACAGAACATGAGTAATAATTCATATCACACAATACTCTGTCCATTCTTCCAAAGCCTCAAGACATTGCTATCTTCTATATAATATTGAATACCTTCTTATTTCTAACCCTTGTTTCTCTTCAATCTCTATTAAATTTGGCAAGAAGCCAACATGAATATCTTTCAAACCCATCCCTAGTTAGTCATGATATCATAATGGCAAACATCATCTCAACTAGTGGTTCAACTCTCTACAATGTGGGTACTCTTCCAACTAGAGTTTTGGACCAAAGATTACACAGCAGTTCAATATCTCTGCAGCTTGAAAACCTATGATGGCTACTTCCCAAATAGTGATGATATATAAAATGATGATAAAGCTAGGGCCAATTCACCAGAAGTTCTCTGCCAACCCAAATTCTTCTTCATCTCCTCCTAGTGAGAATGTTGCCTTACTGATATCTTCTGAAACAACTTTCATATTAGTCTATTTCTTATAAGGAGTGCCTAGACTGTTTGAGGAGGAAAAGATGATGAAGCTTTCACTTTACTGATAGCACCACCAGATACAACCTACTGGAAAATGTTTGAGTAGGATGCAAATTGGATAAGAGAGATGTTGAGGTACACCCTGTAATCATTGTAATGATTAGGGAGACTTTGTTATATTAAAGATAATGTAAGGCCATCCTAGATCTCAAACATAGAGGCTTTGCTGCCAACCTATGCAGACTCACTTTGTCATCCATCAAATCAATATATTCTAACTAACATATGACTTACTTATTAATATATATTTATATGGTTTATTACCATGGCATAGTATGCACTTATGATGAGAAAAAAATTCTAAAACATTATGCATATGGCACATATGTATTTATCATTAAATATATTTTCAATTAGTTTAAATCATCAATTTAAGAATTAAGATAACAATAGGCTAAAATGAATAAAAACTTCTATAGTGAAGCTGTATGTATATCTTTTATTCTCCCTTTTGGTTTTTATCTTGAATACTGTTAATTGAGTAAAGACAGCATATATGGGAACCATGTAGGCAATCAGTTGTATGGAATAGTCATTTTACAACTTATATAATAATTGACATCATGGTTCCATGCAACTGTGTCTTATCCAAAGGGAAATGATTGTAGAATCCTAATAAAACCTTAGATAAAACCTATGTTAAGCCAACTATTAGTGCAGCTCTCCAGCATTAACCATGTAGCCTATTTGCTATAATTCAAAACTACATTGAGATGTGTTTTCCCCTTTCATCAAAATTGGTTTCTCAGATTTATTTGTACAAGTCATAAGTTTGATAGGTGGTCCAGCTATGTAGCAGTGGGCCAGACTCCTTCTGGAGGGTGTTCCACTTGATGAGTTTGATATTGGTGATGGGGTGGAGATCAGTGGGGACCTGGCCAGGATCTTTGGCCAAGTAGTTGGCAGGTGGTGGGGATTGGTAAGGAGTGGGACTGGGCAGGAGTCTGGTCATAGAGTGCTGAGGCATGGAGGTGGCTTCCTCCCAAGTTCTGGGTGGTATGGTAGTGGATGCTGAGGAGGAATGTCATGCTAAATTTCCATACTGGGCATCTAGTAGATGATGGCCAATTCAATTGTTAGGAGTGTTATAATATAGGGCAAGTTGGGGGATTTGTGCAAATGCCAGAACATTGGCTAGGAGAGTGTGAAGTTCTTGGGGACTTTTGGATAGCAGTAGGTAGATAGAAAGGGCAACCTATCAAACTTATGACTTTTTTTTTTTTTTTTTTTATAGTTACTCAGACTTCTCTTTATTACTGCTATTAATACAACCATCTAATTCCCTATAAATACACAATGTCCACCCCTATCCGATCACCCTAAAGGTCTCCCCACCACCATCCCCTCCCCCCCCCACCCCCTCACAATGAAAGACCACTTTGTCAGACACTAGCCCCACTTACCCACTACTCTGTTCACAGATCCCTTCCACCAGTTGGTGATGTCACCCACCCTGGGGACCCCAACCAACCCATCACCCAGTCAGCAAATTACCCAACAACCCCTCCCACCTTAACAACTTCTCCTGGACACCTATCTGTCACCCCTCCTCAAAAACAAAGAGCCAATGTTTAGCCAGCCCTACCCACACTGCTAAAACCCACCCTACAGTGAGCCAACTATTGCCAACACTCCCCACTAAATGAGATTTCAAATCCTCCCAGCAACCTCTTTCTCCATCCCGCCTCCTCACCACACCCAGCCAGTCCCCAGTCAGCTCTTTTGGAAAAGTGCAATGGAGGGGTGCTTGGAGTATTGTCAACTATTTAACCTCTATATTTATAGCCAACACTAGCTACAAGGTTAGCAAGTGTAGTTATAGCAACTTTATATATAGTGGTATAGCCTGACTATGTCATCATATAAACATCATTAATATATATAAAAGCATATAAGTTAGTATTAATAAACAACACCCTCTTTTCTCTCTCCACTCTTCCAAGTATTTTATAATAAAAGATTATAAGCTGTACTAGTGAAAGTAGATAACAAATACACCTCTAATATATATACTATACTATGTTATAATATGTCAGTCAATACTAGCAGTATAAGCAGCATACCAAGTCCAAGTAATACAAGTAGAATAGGACCCAGAATAGGTACTGGTATCAGTAGTGTAAGTATACCCAATATGATGGTCACAACTATGACCATTTCTACATTGGTATCAATAATGATAAAGAGGATAATTCTTATCTTTAATAGTAAAGATTATGCCATATAGATATATCATATAAAGAACCTCTTAAAAGAATGCAGTTTGGGAAACTACTGGAAGCCACAGATATAAGTAATAACATATAAAGCTGCAAAGAATCACAGAGTACTAAGGGAGATTATATTTACTCTTTAAAATATATAAATAAAATATCATCAACACTATATTGGTAAATAAAGTCTAGGAGATCTTATATAATCATTATTAGTAGACATCTATATTAAACAGATTTCATCTAAAAGTACATCTGTTCAATCTCTGAATGAAGTCCAAGAAGAGTATCTGGGATTATACCAACTATGTTGACAATCTAGCAAATCAATTAAATTCCCTTTCTATGCTAGCAGATCTCATTAAGGATAAAGACAAGATTCTGGCCCTTATATGTAGTCTTCTTGAGATATATAATATGGTTGTTGCTACTATGAGAGAATCTGGCAAACTATTGAACTATAAGTATATTGTCACAAGTTATTTAAATAAGTAATCAAGACTGGGTAGCAATGATAATGATAATAGTGATAAAAGAGTCTTATATAGAGTATGTGGACAAGATAAAGACAAGCTGAGCAAAGGATGAGACTAAGGCCAGCAATATAAGAAATTTGATAGTAAATGCTTCTACTGTAATAAGTATGGACACTATAAGCAAGACTAAAACTGTAAGAAAATGGAAAAGAGTTATCAAGGCAAGTAATATGAGTAATGATAGGTAAATATTATAAATACCAATTATAATAATAAAAGTAGCAGAAGTAGCAGAGATCTGTTTTTCACAGAAGCAGTAATCTATCTATATGCAGAAAGAGTTATTAGAATAAAAAATGTTGATGTAGATATCAGTGAAAATGTAAGCTATATGCTGAGTACTTATATATACAGTAAAGAAGTCTGGCTCATAGATTCTGGTACAATACAGTATATAACAGCTCACTATGAGTAGTTCTCTATATATGAGAAGTTCAAGCATCTCATTCATATTAAACTAGGTGATAATAATATAATTTATGCTCAAGGTAAGGGAAATGTTAATATATATCTATATGGGAAAGTCAATGAATCCTCAGGCACCTTTGTGGATATACTATATACTCCAGATATTAGTAAGAACCTCTTCTCAATAGACTGGATAATGGCTTGAGAAGATAAAGGAGTAAATATACAACTGAATGACATAACAGTAATTAATCTAAAGAATAATAAGAGTTAATATATATGTACATCAAAAAAGAGAAACCTATATACAATTAACTGTACACCAAGTGATACATCATCTGTATATTCTATTATAATAAGAGAGGATCTCTAATATATATAGTATGAATGCTTAGAATATATTGGCAAGATGAGCTTAGAATTGATGATAAGGAGTAAATCTATATATAGATTACCAAATAATATACCACCAGACTTTAGCTTTTGTGATAGATGTATGGCAAACAAGGCTTCCCAGCAACCTTTTTAGGAATAGATAAAGTGAGCAGCTGGTATTCTCAACATGATATATACAGATATCTGTAGCACTATATAAATGGTAATATACTCTGATAAGAAGTATTTTGTTACTTTTATTGATAATTATACTTACAAAGCCTATGTATACTTTCTTATAGTGAAGAATGAAATAAGATATAAGATACAGACCCTATGCTCAGATAACAGTAAGAAATATATCAATAAAGCCTTCAGATACTTCTTGAAGAAGTACAGTATCCAATACTCTATAATAGCTCTCTATACACCTGAGCAAAATAATATAGCAGAGTGCTTCAATTGAACAGTAATAGAGATGGCTCAAATAATAATGAATATGGCCAGTTTATCATATTCCTTCTAGGCCAAAGTAGTGAATATAGTGGGGTATACTTGAAATTGTTATATTTCTCAAGCTCTAAGTAAAGACTCCGGTAGATCCAGCAGATATGATAATAATCAATTATTCAGGAATGATAGTAATCTTATCTCTGAAGAATAATGAAGTGAATCTAAGCCAGATATTTTATATCTACAAATATTCAGGAGTGGGACTTATATCTTGGATAAGAGTATCAATAGAGGCAAATTCAAGTCTAAGGCAGATATATATATATTTCTTAGATATGATAGAGCAGTATATAGATTGTAGAGCCTGTAGAAATATTGTATCATCATCTTATATAATATTCAATTTAAGGAAACTAAGCAGAAAATTCACATAGAAATTTCTATCTCAATCAATCCAATAGTATAGCTAACAATAACTATACTAACTTCAAAGATAAGTAGAATGATACCTATGTCAGCATCAGTGCAACTTATAGCCATACTAATAAGGCTATCAGAGCCAAGAATTAAGGAAATTATAGATAAGGATTGATATAGATATCTCTCTGAAAGATAAGAAAAAAATACAAATCTAGATTATGTAATAAGATAGAAGTAGATTTAGGAGGTTATTAGGATCAGCCTAAGAAATTCTGTAGCAATAACAAACATTACATGAACTGTACTTATAAGTATACTTATATTACAATGACTGATAAACTAGTAAACTATAATGAAGCCATACATTTGAATGATAAGAAAGAATAGAAAAAGGGTATAGATAAGAAATATGATTCACTTATTGAGAACAATACCTGGGTCTAGTCTCTCTTCTGGAAGATTGATAAGTAATAGGATCCTGATGAGTATATAAAATTAAGTATAATAGCAATAATAATATAGAGCAGTACAAGGCCCAATTTGTGGTAAAGAAGTATTTATATAGATATAGTATAGACTATAATGAGACCTTTATCCTAGTATTCAAGCTTACTTCACTTTGAATACTTCTTGCAATCAAAGCTAAATATAACTATGAAATACACCAAATGAATATTAAGACAGTCTTCTTGAATAGTGACATAGATACAGAGCTATATATCTATTAACCACAAGGATATAAACTATATAAAGGAGCTCATATGTAAGTTATATAAAGATCTTTATAGTATCAACAAGTGGTAAGGCTGTAGAACTGAAAAATTGACAAATATCTTTTGAGTAATAGATTTAAGTATTGTCAGGCTAATATATATATATATATCTAATATATATTCTCAGGAATGGAATTTGGGTAGATGATATCATTCTTAAGTGAGATTAATAATATAAAGGTGATATTATGCCAAGAATTCAAGATAATGAATATGGGTAATACATCTTATCTTCTTAGAATATCAATTATATATAATAGGTATACACCTATTACAAGCTATATATATTTAGACTGTACTTGAATAATTTGGTATAAGTGAATGTAAATCTTTTGAAACACTCATGGAGATATCTGTGAGACTGAAGAAGTCCAACACTATGCCTAACAATAATGATATTTCCCATTAACAAGCTGTGAGATTCCTCATATATTTTATACTCAAGATAAGACTTGATATATTATATGCAGTCAACAAAGTGGTGCAGTACTCATTCTGCTATCACAATTTGCATTAGATAGTAATCAAGTATATCTTCAGATATATCAAAGGTACAGTATACTATATACTAAGTTTAAGAGATAATAATGGATCAAGTGGGAGTACTATAAGGTTATCTAGTATATGTAATGCAGACTGGGCCAGAGATCTCAATGATAAGTACTCTACAACTGGATATCTCTTTAAAATCAGCAATCTTCAGTAACAATATTATCTATACAAGTAGAGTATCAAGTATTATCTATGGTAACAAAGAAAGCTATATGGCTTTGAGAACTACTAAAGGAGTTAGGATATGATCAATGGTACTCTATGCTACTCCAACAAGATAATCAGTCTATGATTGCTATGACAAAGAACTCTATATATTATACTAGAATGGAAAATATTAGTATACAGTATTATTTTATATGAGAATATATAGAAAAGAGTACTATATACCTGAAATATACTCTAATGGAGTATATGATGGTGGATTCATTAACAAAAGCCCTTCCAAAGGTAAAGTTTGACTTATACATACAAGGAATGAGACTTATAATAGACAAATCTATGCTAATGAGAACTATATATCAATAATTAACATTCAAGTATTTCAATGGTGGTCACAGGACTTTTCAGGCTTCTGAAAGCCTTCCACCACATCTTGCATATACATCTCTACATTCCTGCACATCTTACATACATTTCTCTAACATTGTTTCATTCTGATCTATATTACCAGTCTTTTACTACATTCTTGACCTATTATCATGCTTATAAGCAGGGAATTTCGACCTTTTCTGGTCATCTAGATAGCATTCAGTTGGTTATATTTAGTTAGTCTTTTATTTGCATATTTCTGCAAATTCTGGAACATATCTCATTGAGCGGGAGTGTTGAAATATCTTAGTTATAGCAACTCGATATGTGGTGGCACCGCCTGGCGACGTCATCATGTAAACGTCATCAATACGCGTAAAAGCGCGTAAGTTAGCATCAATAAACCACACCCTCCTTCCTCTCTCCACTCTTCCAAGTATTCCACAACAGCAAGCTGTTGAGAACTTGCATATATATTTTCGCGTTTATTCGTGATGTTTGAATGAGTACCTTCGATGAGAAATAACTGTTCGAAAACTGACCTATACACCTTTAATTTCTAATGAACGTCTGTTAAGCGAACGAGCACCAATCGGAGAAATTTACTGTGCTCGCCACATACTCCAGATGGGTGTAGACAGATATGGGCCATCGCGGGTTCCTGGAGGCGGTCGGAAAGGCGACGCCGGCAACTTCCTAACGTTCGAGGTAGATTCCGCTTCCGTAATAGATGTGCCAAATATATATGCTAACAAGGGTAAATGTTTGACGATAGAACGGTTATACACAAATGGGTTTTCCTTGTTGGCTGCGTGAAATAAAGCCGTTTCATTGGTGCAGTATGACCCTTCGCCCCAGAGTTTTATTTATATTTTATTAAATGCCGGGAAATTGGCTAGGTTACGATGACATAATGTAGGTAAATACTTCCCCAATTTTGGATTGTCGGCGGCCTCGCCGCACTGCTACGCTGCTACAAAATTGATTCCGGGTTCCGGGATTAGGGCAGCCACTCCCGTCATAAATTCCCCTACAGAACACAATTAAGGTTCCTTTGCACTCTTACTCCCTTCTTTCGAATAAATGTAAACAATGCTGCAGATGGATTTAGATCTTGTTCCCGCGGTTCTTTCTTTATTTCCGGTTGTTAGGGCAAGTCTGGATGTTTGTCACGAGATTGAAAGCATGACTGCAATGTAACACATAAATGATAGGTTTGAGAACTTGGGCGTTGAGTGATATATATAGAACATTGAAGTACGGGACATTGGATCCGGGTTCTCGTGATATTCTTGTGTCGGAACCTCAAAGCAGTGTTCCGTCCCATAAAGTTATACAAATGTTGGCAAATCTGATCTGGTACTTGTGATCCTAATTTCTGTAGAAGAATTCTGCTGGGCGCTGTGTTCCCTCAGCCCCACAGGGTGAGGTTTGGCATTGGCTCGGACTCAACAATCCTTGACTCAACTAAATTGTCATGACCCTTACTCCTTTTGACGGAATTCTGTCGGGCCCCGGCCCCCAGCGTGGGTCTGGTATTGTCCCGAACCCAATCCTGTGACACAACAATCCTGTCGCCGGATCAGCCGATAATTGGCCCTGGCTGAAAGGCTTGGTCAGGCAGGTACTCATAGCCCAAACTTCTATTGACCGAATTTGCCGAGCGGTGTGCCCCTCCGTATCGGATTTTGCATGTCCAGATCACGACCCGGGTCAGGTTGACCGGTCTGGATTTGACCCTAGGAGCAAGAATTGTGCTTAATGGTGTGCATCTCCCCAGCATTATCCCAAACACATCCTGTGACCCAACAAAATTGACAGATCAGGTTTGGTGAAAAGGTCTAATCTGGCGGTCATGACCCTAATTTCTATCTTGCTACTCAAGCATCGGGTCCCAAATACGATCGGATCCGGTCGGCTCGCTGTCCTCTTTGATCCTGTGACTCATAAATTGCCGGATCAGGTTGGCTGACTAGACCATAAATTTTATGCTGCGGCCATATGTGTAACAACGAGGGTGGAGAAGTTACAGGCTATACGTTGCAAGGCGGCGAAGCGAGCTGGACGCGAAATGAATTAAATATTTAACTTGTTCAGTCCTTTCATTTGGGAGCCTAAGCTTCTGTATGTGCCATACGCGTGCATTTGAACAACCTAAATTTAAAAATGAAAAATAAATGTTTTCATGAAAGGATATGGGCCAGATATCTATCTCAATTCTTTCCCCCTCCCTTTTATTTTGGCACCTATCACCTCCTACTTGCGTGTATTCGTAAATAAACTTTAAGTGTGTGAATAATATTTCTTCTCACGAGCCGCTGCACCAATTTGGTGGACATGACTACGACGGAAGTGTCTGGTTAATCCGTGTGGGCAAGTATGGTATACCGATATTGGGGGCGCATTCTAAGCGGTAAACAATCACACATGATAACAGCTTTGGCGACTGCAACAACCTCTGTCGACCGGCTTTCGCCGGCCGGCCGGATCCCGTTGGGAAAATGCGAGGGCACTGTTGATTTCAATTCGAATGTGCGTCGACCGTAGGTCAATTATACGACACGCACATGGTTTCGGATGATTCACTACCTTTGGGTCGTTAACGCGGGCCGGATCCTTTTTGGGAACTATATCCAATGATCGGGCGTTGAGTCAGAATGTGCATTGACCGTAGTCAATGATATGACGCACGGCCTATTCGCACAATGACTATCTTTGTAGTCAACAATGGCCTCAGCCAACCAGCGGAAGTGACGGCGCAGCGGAAGCGACGGCGCAACGGAAGCGACACTGTTCCCATTTGCGCGGTGCTTGAAAATTCCGGTCACACTGCGCACCAACGGAACGCCAAACCCGGTCTGTGACGTCCCCATAGAGACTGGATAGTGGCGTGCCTACGATAGAATTGGAAAAATAGAGAAAACGATACCCTTAAAGCCTCCCATGATTTTATTCATAATTGTCATATAATATATAAACTAATCAACAATAGATTTGACATATAAATTTTGTTCCAAAGGGGTTTTGTTTCTACCTCAACCATGCTATGGTATTGTATCAAACTATTTAAATACGTACAAGTAACCTAAGCTTTTTTTTTTTTTTTTTTTTTTT